>CAOKZL010003420.1:0-134412 GCA_948472985.1 Iguana delicatissima | reverse complement strand
AGGAAAGATAGGGAGGAAGGAAGGAAGGAAGGAAGGAGGGAGGGAGGAAGGAGGGAAGGAAGGAGGGAAGGAGTGATGCTAAGGGACACGATCCCTGCGCTCCCTCCCTCCGTACTGCTCTCCCCGTGGCCCCCTGTGGGGGAGCTAAGGCTGCCGCCCCACGCAGGGCTCACTCTCTCTTTCCCTGCTCCCCGTCCGTCCGTCCGTCCGTCCTCCTCTTCCTCTCCCCGCCCGCAGCAACAGGGATTCCTCAGCCGCCGCCTGAAGAGCTCCATCAAGCGCACGAAGAGCCAGCCGAAACTGGACCGCACCAGCAGCTTCCGCCAGATGTTGCCCCGCTTCCGGAGCGCCGACCATGACAGGTGAGGGGGCCGGGGTCCTCTCTTGGGGGCCACTGGGAGGGAGGGGGTGGGAGGGGCTGGAGGGGGTCCCTGCTGGGTGTGGTTGTGATTGCATTGATTGGCCTTGACATGCTGGGGGGGTACCTTCTCCCCCTCCCTCCCTCCCTCCCTCCCTCCTCTTTCCTCCATTTCCCCCTGGGGGAGCACAGCTGCCCAGCTTCCTCTCCCCACTGGCCACCCTTTCCTGCCCAGAGGAGGGGAGAGTGCTCCCCCTGGTGGCCCTGCTTGGCCCTTGCTTGCCCTCAGGGCTCCTGCCGCCCCCAAGACTCCTGCTGCCTGGGTGCCTCGTGTATTTTTAGCCTCCCTCCTCCCCTTTCTCCCCTCCGGCTGACGGCAGCCCCGACACACACGGGCTCTCTCTCGCTCTCTCTCCACTTACGCCGCTCGCTCGGCTAAAAATATCCTCCTGGGGGCGGCAGCTCCGAGCAGAAATGCCACATGCGCGGGAGGGGGGGCACCGGGGGGAGAGCGAGAGAACGAGAGAGCTTCCACATCAGCAGCAGCGGTGACGGTGTGATCTTGGCACCTCCGCTCCCTCTGCTGCTTGCCGGCCCATTTGCCCACCAACCCCCACGCCCCCCACTGCCGGGATCCATGGGGCTGGGGGCTGCTTCCATCCTGGGACCGGCGGGATGTGACGGTGGCAGCAGTGGGGTGCCAACGGGGAGGAAGAGAGGAGGTGGAGTGGGGGCCCCCCACATTGGCACTGACCGGCTGGGTTGGGGGGAGGCAGGATGTGCGTCTGCCCCCCAAATTGAGATCAGGAGGTCCAGGAGAGAGAGAATGGGGGGCGGTCACCCACATCTCATCCTTGCCCAGCCTGAACAGGGTGGGCTTGGTTCTCCCCTCCTCTGACACTGCTCTCTTTCTCTCTCTCTCTCTTCTCTCTCTCTCTCTGTCTTGATCCCGTTTTCCAGGCCGGGATGTGCCCCCTGGCAGCAGCAGACGCCAGGTACCCGCCTGAGGGTGGCCTTTTTGCCAAAGCCACTGCCCCTTCCCCGCACACATGAACCCCCCCTTTCCTAGGAGCAGCCCTCTCCCTCCCCACACACCGTGCGCCCCCTTGCTGTCACCCCACTTCTTTTTGGCACCCCTTCCATCACACCCCCTGCCGCCCCCCACCCTCTGTGTGCTCGCTCCCGTTACCTCCGGTCGGGACCGCCTCCACCCCCCTCCGGATGCAGCAGCTGCACCCCGCCTTTTCCCCACCCGCCGCCCCGTCTCCCTCGGCCTTCCTCCTCCTTCTGCTCCTCCTCATCACCTGTCCCTTTCCCTCCGCCTCATGCAGGGCCCGCCTCATGCAGAGCTTCAAGGAGTCACACTCTCACGAGTCCCTGCTCAGCCCCAGCAGCGCCGCCGAGGCCCTGGAGCTCAACCTGGATGAGGACTCCATCATCAAGCCGGTCCACAGCAGCATCCTTGGGCAGGAGTTCTGCTTCGAGGTGAGCTAGCTCGAGGGGGAGGGGAGAGGGTGCCTGTGGGCCTCTGGGCATGCGCAGAGTGTGGCTGACATCCTCTCTTTGCTCTCTCTCAACCTCAGGTTACCACATCCTCCGGCACCAAGTGCTTTGCTTGCCGCTCTGCCGCTGAGCGAGACAAATGGATCGAAAACTTGCAGCGTGCGGTCAAGCCCAACAAGGTACACCCCCAAGAGCCCCCCAGGGCTCCTCCACCACCCCCAGCAAGCTCTCCTCACGAAGCACTACTGTCTGGGACAGTGGGAGGGCGGCTGGGGGTCCGAGGCCCGTGTGCTTTGCCTTGGGTGGTAGGAACATGAGCCTGCCTTGGGGGGACGGCACACAGCCAGAGAGACCCTACCAGGTGAGCTGGCCAGAGAGCGTGGCGCGTTCAGCTCCTGTGACCTTTGGTGTTGGAGGCAGAAGTGGCTCTACGGTGGGGCAAGGTGTGTGTGTGCCCTGGGCTGCTCTGCCAGGGTTGCTAAAATGCAGTTCCAGAAGCCACAGAGGAGGAGGGGGAAGTGGCCCCAGAGGTAGGGGCGCAGCTTCCACGCTTGCCCCAGGCGCTCCTTATGCTAGATACGCCCCTCGGAGGCCTCAGCAGCTGGACCCCATCTGGGTCCCTTCTGGTTCTTCTTGATTCTTCAGTGCAACGGTTGTTGCACAGTTCCTCCCTTTCTTTTTGTCAGTGCACGAGAGCAAGCAAGGGGGCTTGGCTTTTTCTGCCAGGTGGCCACCCCCCTGGCCCTTTGGGAAATGGTGAGCGACTGTTCTGGGCTCGTTCGGACCGCTTCGCCGTCTGCTCTGGGCCTGGGCGTCACTCCAGGGATCCCCAAGAGTTCTTTCAGTGTTACTGCTGGAAGAGAGGCATTCCTGGTAGTCAGTGGACACAGGTGGTGGTCCGCAGCAGAGGAAAGCATCCCCCCACCTGTTGGCTGGTGAGGTCCCAGACCACTAAGGGTAGAGCAGGACCCCTAAACAACTAATCTTGCCCAGGCTGTCCCTGGCTGGTCTGTGACGCCTTTGCTTTCCTGCGTTAGGAGTTCAGGTTCATCTTGTTTGTTTCCCGTGCTCTGGGCACTAGACCACGAATCACTCCTCTAGCTGCTTATTTAAGGTCTTTTTCTCCCTCCCGCTGTTGGGTTCTTGTACTGGTTGCTCATTTCTCCCTACAACATTTGGGCTGCTAATATCTCCAGCACTTGAGGAATTCCTGCCCTGAATAATACTGTCTCCCTCTCTGTCCCATAACTCAGTTTAAAGTCCTCCTGATCAGTGTCTTAGGAAAAACGTTCTTGCCAACTGTTCGTTCATACAGATGAACCCCTTTCTGCACCTCTGGGCAGCTGTTGGCTCCAAAGCCCGCTTGCCTGGTGGCAGAGGCCCAGCCCACTGGACCTTCCCCTCCAAGAGACAGACAGGGACCGTGTGCATGGGAGGAAGAGGGGTCTTTGGTGTGGGGGGGGCATTTTGCCTTCCTCTCCGTCACCAATCCCCTTAACTCAGGAAGGCAGCCCACCCCTCCCCTGAGACTTGGGGGCCCTTTGAGGGCAAAGCTGAATTTCTAGAGGGACCCCCTTTTCAAGGGGAGGGAGACAGCAGCCACAGGCTCACCCCTTTCTCCCCACTTTTTCTTCCTGGCTGTTTTTCAAGCCATCTCTGGTGCCCTCAAACTGCAGAGGGGTTAAAATCAGCCGCGTCCTCGGTGGCTTTTCTTGCTTCCGTCCGCCGGTCCTTCCAAGCAATGCATTGCAATTAATAAGTTGCAGTCAATGCAATGCCATAAATAAATGTCCAACGTACACCCCACCAACAAATATGACAGGAACAGGAGAGATTCCCCCGCAGCTGGGAGCAGTCTACCACTTTGAGCAGCAGCTGCAATGAGGAGGGGGACAGATATTGCTGCTTCCCCTCCCCAGGTGGGCAGACGCAGGAGGCTGCTAACCAAAGGCCACGCCTCCGGAGCCTCAGTCTAATTAGTTCCCCCCTCAGTGCCCAATTAACTCTCCATCCAGTCTTCCCCAACTGAGTTCCCTTTCATTTTTTGTTTGGGTTATTTTCCATCAAGTCGGCTTCGACTTACGATGACCCTTGGAATGAGAGACACCCCCCCAGAAGATATTCCCCCTCTCTCCGCCGCCCCCCCATTCTCCACAACCTCCTGCAGGTCTTGCAGACTCACGCATGCCCCCCTGCAGTGTAGTCTCTTCCAGAGGGTAACATCAACTCACAATACGCCCAGACTAGGACAGCCTCAGTTTCAGCCGCCTTGGGGTTCAGTTCAGGCCTGATTCGCTCTCAGATTCATTTACTGCTCTTTCTAGCCCAGCTCCTTCAACCTCTCCTCATAGGTTTTGTTCTCCGCTCCTCTTGTCATCCTCGTTGCCCTTCTCTGAACTGGCTCCAAGTCATCTCCATCCTCCTTAAAATGTGGCACCCAAAAGTGAACACAGAACTCCAGATGAAGATTGACAAGCAAAGAAAATAACGGGACTATTGCTGTATTGACTTGGAAACTGTGCTTCTATGAACGGAAGCTAAAATAGCATTCTCCTTCTTTGCTGCAGCATAACGCTACAGGGTCGTGTTCAGCAACACTTATCATCAACAATAATCCCAAGGTCGTTTTTGCAGATAGTACTGCTGAGCCAAGTATCCCCCATCCCATACCTGTGCAGTTGGCTTTTGTGTCCTAAATGGAGAGTTTTGCAGTTGTCTTTACTGAATTTCATTTTATTTATTTCTGTCCAGTACTCTAGTTTGTCTAGGTCCTTTTGAATTCTGTTCCTGTCTTCCAATGTATTAGCCATCCCTTCCAGTTTTGTGTTGCCTGCAAACTTGATAAGGATTCCCTCCACCCCACCGTCTAAGTAACTGATAAAAATGTTGAAGGGTAAAGGCCTTGAGACAGAACTTCTGCGCAGTTTTCCAACCAGTTTGGGATCCACCTTGCCATGTTCTCATCTATTGCACATCTAATCAGTTCCCTAATCAAAATATCATAGGGGACCTTATTAAATGCTTTGCTGAAATCAAGATAAATGACATCCACAGCATTCCCACCATCTACTAAACTACTGAAAAAAGACATACAATTATTTTGGCAAGATTTGTTCTTGACAAACCCATGGCTGGCTCCTGCTGGTCACTGCGTTGTCATCAAGATACTTTCAGGCACATTCCTGTACAATGTGTTCTAATTTTTTTTCCTGGTATTGAGGTCTGGCCTGTAGGTTCTGCCTTGAGTGTATCTGAAAACCCCTTCTTGGTTGCTCCTTGCTTGCGTAGCCCATCTCAACGCGTTCTGAGCTTCTGCTGTCCTTCTCCTCTTCATGCAAACTTGGGCTATGCATCAGTATTCTTCCTTGGTGATTCATAGAATCATAGAATCATAGAAATGTAGAGTTGGAAGAGACCGCAAGGGCCATCCAGTCCAACCCCCTGCCATGCAGGAAAACCCTCAAAGCACTCTCGACAAGTGGCCATCCAGCCTCCGCTTAAAAACCTCCAACGAAGGAGACTCCACCACACTCCGTGGCAGCACATTCCACTGCCGGACAGCCCTGACTGTCAGGAAATTCCTCCTGAGGTTCAGGCGGAATCTCCCCTCCTGCAGCTTGCATCCATTGCTCCTTGTCCTGGTCTCAAGAGCAGGAGAAAACAAGCCCGCTCCCTCCTCGACATGACATCCCTTCAAATATTTAAACATGGCTATCATGTCCCCTCTCAACCTTCTCTTCTGCAGACTAAACATACCCAGCTCTCTAAGTCTGTCCTCATAGGGCTTCATGGCTTCCAGGCCCCTCACCATTTTGGTCGCCCTCCTCTGGACCTGCTCCAGCTTATCCATATCCTTCTTGAATTGGGGTGCCCAGAACTGGACACAGTATTCAAGATGAGGTCTAACCAATGCAGAATAAAGTGGTACCAGTACCTCCCTCGATCTAGACACCATACTCCTATTGATGCAGCCAAGAATTGCGTTGGCCTCCTTGGCTGCCGCATCACACTGCTGACTCATGTTCAGCTTGTGGTCTATGAAGACTCCTAGATCCCTTTCACACGTACTGTTAGCCAGCCACGTGTCCCCCATGCTATACTTCTGTATTCCATTTTTTCTACCTAAGTTTAGGACCTTACATTTCTCTCTGTTGAAATTCATTTTGTTAGCCTTGGCCCAGCTCTCCAATCTGTCCAGGTCCTTTTGAATTTTGATCCTATCATCATTCATCCTTCTTTCCACGCTTTAAAGAGGTGTATCCAAGGTGGGGCAAGTAGGACATGTGCCCTGGGTGCCAATGGCAGGAGGGTGGAAAAAAGCAGAAGTTTTAGCGGCGGTAGGGGCGCAACTTCCGTGCTTGCCTCTTTGCGCTAGATACGCCTATGTTTATACGTACTCCTTTTTCTTTCTCCGTGAATTTTCTGGACAGTCACATTGGCTCCCCCCCACTCCCCACATTTAATTGTGCCTTCTTCTTCAAAAACTTCCTAGCTGCGTATCTTTCTGCTTTAGCATCTTTGCCCGTGGGACCGCACCAGCACTTCCCAAGCTAGATAAGGTCAGCTTTCGTGAAATCCCAAGGTCTGTCTTTGACTGTACAGTCAGACCTCCCCTTTTGCCGGTTTGACTTTCATGGGTTTGATGATTCGTGAGTTTCTCCAAGCCCCGTCGTGCCTGCCCCACCTCAGCCGCCTCTTTTCCAGGGGAGCCTTTCCCTAGTCAGGCCCTTTAAGACCCCACCTCTGAACCTCCTCGAGCTGCAGCCTGGCCAGCTAAGGATGGATCGCACCCCTATTTCTTAGCACCTTAACCCGTCTCTTGATGATCCCCTACACCCAAGAAAGGAGACGGGCGAGAGGCAGGAAGTATAGGGCCACAACGCCAACCCACCCGCTTTCTCTCTCTCCCTTCCTGGACCCACCATGCCTTGGCCCCCTTCCCACACATTTTGATATTTGAAATATTTCCAGTTTCGGCAGGTCTTGCGCCACTAAGCCTAGCAAACGTGGAGGGCCGATCGCCCTCTTCTTTGCTCTGTCCCCCAGTTGCGAATTCTAGCCCTCCACGGACTAAAGCAGCAACTGCTTTGATTCCGGGGACCGGCTGCTCCCCGTTGGTTAGGATCACGCCCAGGATATTCGGCCGCCTTACTCCTTCCGCCACCTTTTTGAAAGAGAAAATCATCTTCCAGGCTCATCAGGAGTTTCTTGGACAGCCTTTGATGAGCAATTTCAAAGAAGTAGCCGTGTTAGTTTCTTGCAGCGTAAAATGGAGGAAGGGAGAGGGAGGAAAAAATATGTGACAGAACCTTGAGGGCTAAATGGCTTCCATTTTAGGATAAAATAAAATGCTAAAATAGAAAGTGGTTGGTCGTAAACTAGCTGCCACATTTCTTTTTTTGTTCCTCCCAACCTGTTTTTTTTTTTTTAACGGTTAGTAGAGCGGGTCTCCCAGCAGATATCAGGGTAATTGGAGTCCCCCATAATTCTTGCAGTGTCTTTATCATTTTTCAAACTATTTTTAATTTGTCCAGAAAGCCTGAGCTCATTCTGAGCTTTAACATTTTCTGATTTTGTCCATAAAATGCTTTTGATCTGCATGGCTCTTTGGTGGTCTCCCTGCTTCTTCCATTTCTTATTTATGTCTTTTTAAAATCTCAGCTTCTTGGAAGGTTTTTTTCTTTTTGATTATATCCGCCCTGCTTTCTTTCGAGCTCTCTTGCTTTTCTTCCTCAGTGGAATTGTTTGCAAGAGCGCCTTGGATATCTCACCCTTAAGAAACTCCCGTGCGTGATGAATTCCCATCCCTCGGAGTGTTTCTGATATTGGGATCTCGGCCAGCCTTTCCCTGCACTTTCTGAATTCAGCTTTTCTGAAGCTCCGGGGGGCGGGTTTGGCTCCGCCTGGGTTCCCTTTCCTTTGTAAGGGGCTCCGTGATGCCGGCTTTCATCTTCTGGGTTGTGGGTCCTTTTCACAGTTGTACTCATCCTTGACATATAATGTGCTCCTCCTCCTCATTTCCTGCTCGCTCTGTTTCTTGGGAAGAGGTTAAATGTCTCCCATTTTGTTGCCAAGTCGACTTCTGCGTACGGCAACCCTGGGGAAGAGAGCCGCGGTCGCTAGCTGCCCAGGTCTTGGAATATCGGGTCCCTTGATGGTACCCACCCGCCTGTGACGCGGTCTCCCCCTTTTTCTGCTTCGGCCGATTATTGTCGTCCTTTCCAGTGAGTCACATCAAATCTCATGGTGCATTCAAGGTACAACAACTTCACTTGAGTCATCTTGGGCCATTTCTGCACTACATTGTTATAGTGATGTTATTCCACTTTCAACCTCCTGTGGAATCCTGGGCTTTGTAGTTTACTGAGGCCAAAGAGCTGTCTGGCTGACAATTCAAAAGGCCCCTCCCTAAACTGCAAATCCCAGGATTCCACAGGATGTTGAAAGTGGGATAATAGGACTACAACAGTGTAGTGCAGAAATGGCCTCGACGTCTGGGCAGAGTTCAGGATCGATTTGATCTCAGACCAGTTCATTTGTTGTTTTAGCAGCCCATAGTATTTGTGAAGCTCTCCTCCGGCACCACATTATTGTTCCTTTAAATGGTGAGGGACTTGGAGTACAAATTTTGGGGAAAAGCACGTATAAATATGATTATGATGATCGTAGTAGTTAATATTAATTATTATTGTTTCATATATCGATACCATTCAGTCAACTGCCATTCCAGTCAATGTTCTACCACATTTCAGTGACACCCATTAAATCGCATTTGTCTTCCTATGTTAAGAGTTCGAGTTCATCTTGTTTGTTTTCTGTGTTCAGTATGTTAGAGACATCCAAGACCATGGCCCATACTTCCTGGATCCCAGAGGCAGCCAACGCGGAGGGGAGCGCTCCTGTCGCGCTCCCCTTCCGGCAGAGCCGACGCGGAGATGCACACCGGATGAAGTACTAACTTCAAACCATTAGACCTGGTCCTACCCTCTGGGGCGGCAGAGAACCGGCCTGCCCCCTTCTCTCTGGAGTGGCCCTTGCAGGATTTAATGAGTCACCCCTCGGTTTTCTTTTTGCCTCGTTGAACGTGCCCAGCTCCTTCAACCCCTTCTTTGCTAAATCATTTTTGCTCTGCCTGGCACAGTGCTGTTCCTCCTCCTGCCGGCCCCCCAAAAAGTGGCTAAAAGTCAAAAATCCTAATAAAGTATGGAGATTCTTAAAATCGGAGACAGGGAGGTTAACTGAAAAAGTGCAATGCATTGGGTTCATTGTTTATAACCTTTAAAGTCAGTTAGATTTGCATTAGAAGAGGAGAAAAGAAAAATCAGCTGTCAAGTTTTATGTTAAATTGCCATTTAAATTTTAAATATCCAAAACCTGTAATAGAAGCTGGAGTAGAATTAAGCTGAAAAATGCCCTGTACTCAGCACGCTCCTCTTGGCACCTCTTTGCGTCAAACAGATTTGAAGACTTTCTGCCTCTAAAGTCGTCCAGATATTAGAGAAATAGTGTTTAGTTTTGGGAACGTGGATCCTTAATTATGGCCATTTCCGCACTAGACTGTTATAGCACTGTGATTCCACTTTCAGCATCCTATGGAATCCTAGGGTTTGCAGTTTCGAGAGGGGCCAGCCAGGGAGGATGGGGAGAAGGGCAAATTGTTGAAATGGTGAATCTCGGGAGCCCTTAAAATCCTTCTTTCCCAGCGCGGCTACCCGTTAGTAAGCAGTTTGGATCCTGCAGCCTAAACACTGTGATTCTCTGTTGCCAAACAGTGAACAGAAATCTGCATTTGTAAAAATCCAGGGCTCCTCAGCTTTAATAATAATAAATGATAATAATTTTTTATTTGTTACCCACCTCTCCCCAAGGCTCAAGGGAGGGTACAACACAGGTGCAATTAAAAATAAATTGTAACCAAAATACATTAAAATACGAAACCATTTAAAATACAAATACCTCATAATTAAAATAGATCATAATTTAAAATACAATTAAAAGTACAAATACAATTAGAAGTACTATTAAACATATAATTAAAAATAGACTGAGTAGGGAACCCAAATGTAAAATTTGTTGTCTCTTTAGTGCAGCCTCTCATTTCATTAATTAATAACTCGATTAATAATTCTGGAATTAGAGGAATGCTGGCATCCCAACTTATGTCAACCAGTAATCTTTAAAAATAAATTTAGTTTCCTCATTTCATTAAAAGAAATGTTGTAACTTAATTGATGGTGGTTTCTGTCATGGGCTAAATTGAACACGGACTTTTTAAATGAGACGTAATTCACCGTGGACGAGGGGGGGACTTATAGCTCAGCCTGACCTTGATGGAAAAGGCCAGCCGTTCCTCCAAGGAGACCTCCAGGGAGAAGAGGGGGTGCCATTTTTGGGAGCTGGGGGCGTCCTGCCGTTCCCAGGATGGCAGTTTCTAAATGGCCCCGATCCAGTGAGTCAGGAGCCATTTTGAAACCTTGCATCCATGGATTTTGATATCCGTGGGGTGTCCGGGAACCAAACCCCAGCAGATATCAAGGGACCCCTGTATGTACCCACAAATAAGCCCACCTGCTCCCATTAAATGAAAGTGCCATTGTGTTCTCCCCAGCTCTGTGGCTTTGGGTGACCACAACAACAATACCGATAGCAGCAAGGGCTCGGACGGCTGACCAACTGACCGATCAGCTAGCCTTCTGCTTCTGCCCCAAGGCTTGGGGCGGCCGTTTTGTCCTCCAGCTGCTTCTGGCCCCATGGAGTCTTCTTTGCCCCTCTGTTGCCACCGTCTCCTGTGCGGTTGCTGTAGGACAAAGAGTCTTATTTCAAGTTCAGTTATCGTGATATTTGTTGGCAGTCAAACTCTGCCAAGACCGCAAGGTCCAACAGGTTCCTTGCTTGCCTTGCGGACAATTTCATGGTCCAGAAGGTGGAAGAGGCAAAAGGGGATCGGCTATTTCAGATCTGATCCTGATCAGTGGGGATGATCTCGTTAATGAGGTGGAAGGGGTGGGATCCTTAGGGAGGAGTGACCATGCTCTTTTGGAGTTTGTCATCCAGTGGGAAGGAGAAGCCAAGTGTAGCCAGAAACACATCCTAAACTTTAAGAAAGCTGATTTCTCTAAACTTAGGGAATTACTTGCCGAAATCCCGTGGTCAGGAATACTAAAAGAGCAAGGAGTTCATGAAGGATGGGCATTTCCCAAAAGTGAGATACTGAAGGCACAATTGGAAACTGTGCCAATAAGGAGGAAAAATGGCACGTGTCTAAAGAAACCAGAATGGTTGATGAAAGAGCTACGTGTCAAAAGAAACATGTACTGGAAATGGAAGAATGGTGAAACCACCAAAGAGGAATTCAAGCAAATAACGAGGATATGTAGGGAGAAGGTCAGAAAAGCTAAAGCGCAGAATGAACTCAGGCTTGCCAGAGACATCAAAAACAATAAAAAGGACTCTTTTAGATAAGATAAACAATAGGGTCACTGTGTGGAGAAGATGACCAATTAATAATAATAATTTATGATAGAGTTACTAGCTTGATAGATGAAGGGAATGCTGTGGATGTAGCATATCTCGATTTCAGGAAGGCCTTTGGCAAAGTACCCCAAGACATTCTTGCAAAGAAACTAGTAAAATGTGGGCTGGACAGGGCTACTGTTAGTTGGATTTGTAATTGGTTGACCGACCGAACCCAAAGAGTGATCACGAATGGCTGCTTCTCATCCTGGAGAGAAGTGACCAGCGGGGTGCCACAGGGTTCTGTCCTGGGCCCAGTGCTGTTCCATATTTTTATCAACGACTTGGATGAAGGAATAGAGGGCATGCTCATCAAATTTGCAGATGACACCAAATTGGGAGGGTTTGCTAATACGCCAGAGGACAGGATCAAAATTCAAAAGGACCTGGACAGATTGGAGAGCTGGGCCAAGGCTAACAAAATGAAATTCAACAGAGAGAAGTGTAAGGTCCTACACTTAGGTAGAAAAAAATGGAATACAGAAATATAGGGTGGGGGACACGTGGCTGGATAGCAGTATATGTGAAAGGGATCTAAGAGTCTTAATAGACCACAAGCTGAGCATGAGCCAGCAGTGTGATGCGGCAGCCAAGAAAGCCAATGCAATGCTCGGCTGCATCAAGAGGAGTATGGTGTCTAGATCGAGGGAGGTACTGGTACCACTCTACTCTGCTTTGGTTAGACCTCATCTTGAATCCTGTGTCCAGTTCTGGGCACCCCAATTCAAGAAGGACCTGGTCAAGCTGGAGCAAGTCCAGAGGAGGGTGACCAAAATGGTGAGGGGCCTGGAAGCCATGAAGCCCTATGAGGATAGACTTAGAGAGCTGGGGATGTTTAGTCTGCAGAAGAGAAGGTTAAGAGGGGACATGAAAGCCATGTTTAAATATTTGAAGGGATGCCATGTAGAGAAAGGAGAGGGCTTGTTTTCTGCTGCTCCAGAGACCAGGACAAGGAGCAATGGATGCAAGCTGCAGGAGGGGAGATTCCACCTGAACCTCAGGAAGAACTTCCTGACAGTCAGGGCTGTCCGGCAGTGGAATATGCTGCCTCGGAGTGTAGTGGAGTCTCCTTCCTTGGAGGTCTTTAAGCAGAGGCTAGATGGCCATCTGTCGGGAGTGCTTTGAGAGTGTTCCTGCATAGCAGGGGGTTGGACTGGATGGCCCCTGGGGTCTCTTCCAACTCTACATTTCTATGATTCTATGATTCTAAGGGAAGAGAGAAGGCAGAACTACTCAACATCTTCTTTGCCTCAGTTTTGTCCCAAAAGGATAGAAGTACTCAACCTGGGGGGTGGAGAGCCGGTGAGGAAGGGAGGGGGAAATGCTGCACAGAATAAGTAGAGAAGTAGCACAAGAATATCTGGCTAAACTAGATGAATTCAAGTCCCCAGGGCCAGATGAATTACATCCAAGGATATTAAAAGAACTGGCAGAAGTCATTTCTGAACCACTTGCAATAATTTTTGAAAACTCTTGGAGAACAGGAGAAGTCCCAGCAGACTGGAGGAGGGCAAATGTCATCTCCATCTTGAAGAAGGGAAAAAAAGAGGACCCAAATAATTATCGCCCGGTCAGCCTGACATCAATACCAGGAAAGATTCTAGATCAGATAATTAAACAATCGGTTTGTAATTACTTAGAAAGCAATGCCATAATCACTAAAAGTCAACATGGATTTCTCAGAAAGAAGTCATGCGAGGCTAATCTTACCTCTTTTTACAATAGAGTTACGAGCTTGGTAGATAAAGGGAATGCTGTAGATGTAGCATGTCTTGATTTCTGTAATGCCTTTGACAAAGTTCCCCGCTTATAAAATGCGGGCTGGACAGGGCTGCTGTTAGGTGGATTTGTAATTGGTTGACCGACCGAACCCAAAGGGTTCCAAACCCAAAAAGCTGTCCAGCAGTGGAATCTGCTGCTGCCTCCATGGAGTGTGGTGGAGTCTCCTTCTTTGGAGGTTTTTAAGCAGAGGCTGGATGGCCATCTGTTGGGAATGCTTTGATGGGTGTTCCTGCATAGCAGGGGGCTGGACTGGATGGCCCCTGGGGTCTCCTCCAACTCTAGGATTCTATGGTTCTTAGGAAGGAAGGAAGAAGAAAGGAAGGAGGAGTAGGGGCTGAGAGGGAAAGGAACATGGTGTCTAGCTGGATGTTTTCCCTCAAAATAGTGGCTGGAGGTGTATCTTGGGCCGTCTCCGCACTAGACTGGCTAGGCCCCTCCCTAAACTGCAAACCCCAGGATTCCATGGGATGTTAAAAGTGGAATAATAACGCTATAGCAGTCCAGTGTGGAAATGGCCTTGGTCTCTCTCTGTCCCAAAATCATGAGGAAGTTTGCTCTGATCTTGGCAAAAATAAGACAGACAGGAAATCTCGAGAGCAAGGGAGTAGCAGCTGTTGGGTGAACTAAAAAAAGAGAAAAAAGCTGGCGAGTAACAAACAAAGAAGGCTTTTATACTTTTAGAAAACTTATGTTTTCTGCAGTTGATTGGCTTAAAAATGCTGCATGGGCCAGGAAGAGAAATCAGTGACGCGACTGCCTTGTTTTCTCAGCCCTCCCTGGCTGGCGCTCTGCTTAGTAAGTTTCTGCAAAGTTTTTTCAGCGAGTCTCAGCTTCTTATCTCTGTGCTGCCTCCCAAAGAACCCCGAGGCAGACTTCCCAAGACAGACGAGAGAGGATTCGTTATAGCTTCAAGGACTGTAAGGCCCATCAGGCTGAATCAGCATTGCTACAAGGACTGTAAAACACAGCAGGCTGGACACGTTGCTTATCAAACCACCGCCACAAGTGGCCCCAGAGGGAGCCACCCCACCTTGGGGAGCCTTCCTTCTCCGCACGGCCAGAGGTGTGGGTCTGGGAGGGGAGTTGATTAAAATCTTTATCAAATGGGGTTTCTTAAATGCAGCACTTGCTCTTTCAGCACCCAAGGGGCTCATTTTCTGAACAAAAATTTATCTTCTTTGAACCATAAACAACACAAAGCATATTCCCTAACCCCAGTCCTAATTTGCCATTTATAATAATGATTAATTATAGTTATAATCATAATAAAAAAAGAATTTGCCGTTATAGCATGGAATACAAATTGCAGCAGTTATTTCAACAGGAGGAAACTCCCTCTAAGCTTTCAGTGTATTGATGTCCCTGTTTGGGCTCCGTGAACGGAGGGGCCCAGGACTCCCTCTCTGGGGGGGCCCTTGGGCCAGCCCCTCTAAGGGCCACGCCCCATGGAGCCCTGGGATTGGTAGTTTGGCCTCTGGGTGGGTGGGGGGTATTCCACCTCCCCGGACTACCAGTCCCAGGATTCCACGGGGCATGGGGCCCCAATGGCAGCAGTTGGGGGGCACCAAAGGCCTGTCCTGGCGTCCTGGGAAAGGGCCCCATGGCAAATTCTGGCAAGAGGTTTCCCTCAGCACGGCCTTTTCTGAGCGCTCCCAATCCCCCGCCCCGCGCACTGCCGACGCCATCCGTCCGCCAGCGTGGAGAAACGTGGTGGATCTGGCCCAAAGCAAGAGCTTGGGAGAGGAGGGGCACATGTGTGTGCATGCTCTTTAATTAATTAATTAACTAATAGCCTTACAAGGGAGGGCAGCGATGCAAAGACAGCAGCCCTCCTGCATCTTACTCCCTGTTAGCTAGCTTTTTTTAAAATTGTAGATTATAAAAGTCCATTTAAAAAATAAAGGAAGTAAAGGAAGAAATGAAAGAAAGAATAAAGAAAAACAGAGAAAAAGTGACTTTCGATCTTCTCAGCAGTTACGTAAACCAACGTGCTATTTGTAGCCCTCTCACTAAGCTCTAAATCATTTCCCTTCTTCCCATAATCAAACTTTGCTCATCATCCAAACCCAAAATTAACATCCCACTGTGTGTGTATGTGTGTCTGTTTTGCAAAGGGTCAAGAGGGTCTCGTTCTCTAAGAAAAGTCACTGGGGACCTTTCCCTGGTATAACAAGTAGAGTCCCAGAGGTGGAAGAGACTCCCAAAGGCCATCCAGTCCAACCTCCTTCTGCCAGTCCAAATCCTCCCTTTGGCTGGCGGCCATCCAGCCTCCCTTTAAAAACCTCCCAAGAAGGAGGAGACCCCGCCAGAGTCTATGGAAGCATCCACAGGTTCCACTGTCAGATTGCTTTTATCAGGAAGTTCTTCCTAAGGCTTTTTTTCCTGAAGTTTGAAGTCGTTGCTCCATGTCCTAGTCCATGGACCAGCAGAAAAGAGGCTTGCTCCATCCTCCCTTAAACATGGCTCTCATGTCCCCTTCTTTTCTCCAGGCTAAACATCCCTCCACTGCTCCTCCTTACAGGGCTTCATGGTTTCCAGGCCTTCCAAGTTTTTGGTTACCCTCCAAGTAAATTTATCCATTTCTGCCAAATTTCTCAGTTTCAACAACCGCTCTTCCGTAGTCAGGAACTCTTGATTCTTCCATCCTTGCGCATTCAGTGGTCTCTCTCTGCTGTGGCCGTATATAAAAATAATCCTTCCCTGGGTCCGCTCCAGTCGGGCATCCAACACTCCCACCCCAGGGATTCTGCGGGAGAGCCGAACCCCCTCCGTTGCTTCTCCTGCGTGCGAGGGAACCCTCCTGTCTTTTTCTGACTCAGCCCCGGGCCGGATGGGAGAGCCAGCCAGAGGGAGCCTCTTCCCTTGGGGGGATTTTCCTGTCACTCGCAGCCCCCCGGAGTGCCTTCCCCCTGGAAATCCACAGCAGCAAGAGAACTTAATGAGACAAAGCGGGGGACACTGACGCCTGCGTTTCTGGGGGAGACGGCGTTTCCCCGGGGAGGCTCCCAGCGGCTGCCTGGTGGGTGTGGGAGAAGGCCGTCTCTGCTGGGCTCCCTCCACTCAGGCAGGGAGGTTTTTAGCTGTTATCTCCTGCCTGTTCCGGAAAGGAATTCCTTCTTTCCTCTAACCGGTGAATTCCACTGTCGAACTGCTCTGACCGCCAGGGCGTTCTTCCTCAAGTTCAGGGGGAATCTCTTTTCCTGTGGTTTTAATCCATTGTTCCACGGTGTCCCAGTCCCTGGAGCAGCAGAAAACAAGCTTGCTCCCCCTCTTCTGCGTGGCATTCTCTTCCGGTGTTTAAAGACAGCTATCAATGTCACTCCTCAGTTTTCTCTTGTCCAAGCTAAACCTCCCAAAGCTGTCCCTCAGAGGGCTTGGAGGTTTGGAGACCTTTGAGCATCTACACTGCCTGCCTCCAGATATCTTCCAGATTCTAGAATGATAAAACCTTAGAAGAGCTGGAAGAGTCCCCAAGGGCCATCTAGTCCAACCCCCTTCTGCCATGCAGCAGGAAGACACCATCCATGCCCTCCCTTTGACAGATGGCCATCCAGCCTCTCTTTAAAGACCTCCAAAGAAGGAGGAGACTCCAACACAGTCCATGGAGGCAGCACCCGATTCCACTCCCAAACTGCTCTTACCTGCAGGAAGTTCTTCCTAAGGTTTAGGTGGAATCTCTTTCCCTGAAGTTTGAAGCCATTGCTGGGTGTCCCAGTCCCCAGAGCAGCAGAAAATAAGTTTGCCCCATTCTCCATAGGACATCCCTTCAGATATTCCGCAGAAGATGCATTTAGCTTCTGTGGATTCCAGTCCACTTCCCCAGAGGTATTGATATAGAGCAAAATTACGGAGAGCCACAGGTACCAAAGCACCGTGCGATAGTTGTGAGGGTAGCATCCGGGTGCAATGGGATATATATATATATATATATACAGAGAGAGAGAAAGAGAGAAATGCATATTCTGAGCCTGGCCCCAGACCTCTCACGGCTGGATTCAGACGCAACAGGTCTGTCAGACTGGTGGTGCGGAGACTGTCCCCCTTCTCTGATGCAGCATGGGGCGGGAATTGTTGGCAGAGGCTGATGTGTGCCATGCAAGGGACTCTGCCTAGACAAGCAAAGGCCTCTCACTAGGAGCCTGAGGGGGACAGACTCCTTTCCCCATAACTGGTTGCATTGCTTGATGAAGCGTCGTACTGGCCTCAGCCAGGAGTCGGGCCGTTCTGTCGTTTTCTGTTCTTGGCCTGCCTTATGCTAGGTGATGCTCGGGTATCAGACTTGCCTTCTTAATTGCAGCGTGAGAAATGCCATCGCCACATCCCTGAGCACTCGGGGTGGGAACTGACAAGTGTGTGCGTGGCAGTCGGTGTGTTTTTGATGCCGCCTGGTGCTTCAAAATCTTTCCTGCGGTTGTGCGGAGGTGCCAAGAGAGTGGTTGTGTTGTGTGGATCGTTCCAGGCTCCAGTTGGTGGTGGGGTGGAAATTGTTGGAATTCTGGAGGAATTTCTCCCACCATTCCTTCCCAGGAGTCCAAACAATAGTAATACTGTCTGTGCAGTTGGGACCACGGAGAGGTTTCTGGGCACATGAGTTGAGGAAGTGTCGCTCTTAAGTTCAAGCGTGAAAATATTTGCAGGTCCCTGTGGAAGCGTCACTTAAGAGGGTATTATAGAGTGACCGAGTTTGGTGGCCACGTGTGCCGTGGTTTCATTCAGCGCGGTCATAGGCAGGAGTCATAGAATCAAAGGGCCACAAATGCCCCTCCCTAAACTGCAAACCCACGATTCCATAGGATGTTGATAGTGGAATAATCGCGCTATAACAGTGTAGGGCGGAAATGGTGAAAGAATCCTAGACCTGGAAGACACCTCAAGGGCCATCCTGTCCAACCCCATTCTGCTATTCAGAAATACACCCACAAAGCACTCCCTTTGACAAAGCACTCCAGACTCTGTTTAAACACTTCCAAAGGAGGAGGAAATTCCACCACATCCGTGGAGTCAGCAGCAGATTCCGCTAATGAGCTACTCGTACCATCAGGAAGTTCTCCCTAATATTTAGGTGGAATGTCTGTTCTTGGAATTTGAAGCCACTGCTCCATTTCCTAGTCCCTGGAGCAGCAGCAAACAGGCTTGCCCCATCCTCCATAGGACACCCCTTCCAATATTTAAATGTGGCTCTCATGTCGCTTTTTATTAACCTTCTCTTCTCCAGGCTAAGCAGCCCCAGGTCCCAAAACTGCTCCTCCCAGGGCTTCATGGTTTCCAGGCTGTCGACCATTTTGATCTCTGGAACTTCCAGCTTGTCAATCTTCTTCTTCAATTTTGGTGCCCAGAACTGCACACAGGATTGCTCCGGGGGGGGGGGGGGGGGGTTCTGACCAAAACAGAATAAAGCGGTCTCGATACTGAGCGGCCCCACTTTGCCCCGCCTCGGGTGGAGGTGTTCTCTTGGGCTCGAGGGGGCTCCCCGGCCCCAAAGAGCCCTCTCACCTCATGACAGTCTGGCCCCAGTTACAAACAGGCTGATGCTCCCTTTTTGCTTTTTAGCCACACATTCGCTCTGTCAAATTTCAAAAGAAATCTGTGCCTTTTCAAACAAGATCCCAGCCCTTTGCTCGAGCCATGTTCACTCAGTCCGTCCCTCCCCGTTTCCCTGAGCCCCTTAAGTGCCCCCCAGCACCCTCCGCCGTGCCCCCCTCTGCTCTCTCCCCTTAGTGGCTGGAATCTCGTTGGAGACGTTTGTGCTTCTGTGAGCGGGGGGCTGCGCGAGCGTCTCTCTGCTCTTTGGATGCTGCGGAAGCAGCTACTCAGTACAGTAGCCTCCCCTTATCCACAGTATTGCTTCCTGTGGTTTCAGTTAACCACAGTGCAAAAATATTAAATGGGAAAAAAAATACCAGCGTTTGAGCGATCACACCCTTGCAGCCTGCCACACGAAATGGTTCTGCTGTCACCAGAAGTAGCCCCCTAGCTTTGCAGGAACCATAGAGTGGCTTCATACCAGGGGGTAATATGAACCTTCTCTATGTTCCCGGGAAAGTTAGAAGGTTCACTACTGTCCAAAGTTTCAGATATCCCCAGAGAGTCTTGGGGGGATTTCCGTACTTCCATGCAATGCCTCCCCTCCCCAAGTGCCGGACTGTGCTGGTGCCGGGGGAATTTTACGGTCTTGAAGTGGCCATCCTGGAAGATGCCTGATGCCAGACTAGAGCTGTGTGGGACACACAGTTGTCTCCTCTTTCCCTCACCCTCTGCCTACCATGCCTCTGTTCTTCCCACCTGAGTCTCTGCTCTCTCACTCCCCACAGGACAACAGCCGGCGTGTGGACAACGTGCTGAAGCTGTGGATCATTGAGGCGCGAGACCTGCCCCCCAAGAAGCGCTACTACTGCGAGCTGTGCCTGGACGACATGCTCTACGCCCGCACCACCAGCAAGATGCGGACAGACAACGTCTTCTGGGGGGAGCACTTTGAGTTCAACAACCTGCCAGCGGTGCGGACCATCCGGATCCACCTCTACAAGGACACGGACAAGAAGCGCAAGAAGGACCGGAGCAACTACGTGGGCATGGTCAGCATCCCCATCGCCAGCGTGACCGGGCGCCACTTTGCCGAGCAGTGGTACCCGCTCAGCCAGCCCAGCGCCAGCAAGAGCAAGTCCGGCTGCCCGGCCATCCGGGTCAAGAGCCGCTTCCAGACGATGAGCATCCTCCCCATGGAGCTCTACAAGGAGTTTGCCGAGTACGTCACCAACAACTACCGCATGCTCTGTGCTGTCCTGGAGCCGGTCCTCAGCGTCAAGAGCAAGGAGGAGGTGGCCTGCGCCCTGGTCCACATCCTCCAGAGCACCGGCAAGGCCAAGGTACCACCTCCTGCGGGGCAGCGGGAGCAGGGAGTGATGCTGGGGCGGGGCCGTCGGGGGGCCGTTTCTCCCGGCCTCCAGCTGCAGCGGCACACGCGTCTCTCTCTTGCCTTGGCAGGACTTCCTCTCGGACATGGCCATGACGGAAGTGGACCGCTTCATGGACCGGGAGCACCTGATCTTCCGGGAGAACACGCTGGCCACCAAAGCCATAGAGGAGTATCTCAAACTGATCGGACAAAAATACCTCAAGGACGCCATTGGTGAGAGCCCGGCCGGGGGCGAGAGACAGAAAAGGGGCAAGGGAAGAGGAGGCTCTATGTGTTAGGGTAGTCCTAGGGCATCTGGGCCAAGGGACCCCAAGTGGCCTGAGCGGGGAGCCAAGCAGGACCAGTGCTCCATGTACCCCCCCAGTTCTTCTTCCCCCATCCGCCCCCCTTTGCCTCTCTGCCCCTCCCTCCCTACAGGTGAGTTCATCCGTGCTTTGTACGAGTCGGAGGAGAACTGCGAGGTGGACCCCATGAAGTGCTCGGCATCCACCCTGGCTGACCACCAGGCCAACCTCCGGATGTGCTGCGAACTGGCCCTTTGCAAGGTCGTCAACTCGCACTGGTCAGTACTGGTTTAAGAGGGAGGGGGAGAGACGGGGGCAATGGATGGAAGGAAGAAGGAGAGAGGGAAGGAAGGGAGGAGGGAGAGGAAGGAAGGATGGACAGACGGAAGGGGAGAGAAAGAGGAAAGAGTGGAAGGACACAGGGATGGAGGGAGAGAGAGCAGGAGAGGAAGGGAGGAAGGAAGGAAGGAGGGAGGGGGTTCTGTGTGGGTAGGGGGTCATAGGACTGGGGGCTCCTTGGCTTTGCGGGGGGGGGGCTTTGCACAGCTGCTGCCCATTCACTCCCCTCCCCTCCCCTCTCCCTGGCAGCGTCTTTCCACGGGAGCTGAAGGAGGTCTTTGCCTCGTGGCGGCTGCGCTGTGCCGAGCGGGGCCGGGAGGACATTGCCGACCGCCTGATCAGCGCCTCCCTCTTCTTGCGCTTCTTGTGTCCGGCCATCATGTCCCCCAGCCTCTTCGGCCTCATGCAGGAGTACCCCGACGAGCAGACCTCGCGCACCCTCACCCTCATCGCCAAGGTCATCCAGAACTTGGCCAACTTCACCAAGTGAGTCTTGCGATGGGGCAGCGGCGGGAGGGAGGGGGTTCCTGGCTGCGCCCAAATGTGTCGTTTTATCAGGGGCCCTCCTGCTCTTGGGAGGATGAGCAGGTGGCCAAGACCCCAGGAGAGCATGATGCGTTGTTTGACGAAAGGAACTAGTTCCTTTACTAATTCCTCTGATCACCCAATGGTTTATTGCTTGTTTCTACCAAGCAGTCTTGAGAGTTACTTGTTATCGAGAGGTTAATGTCGCTGTTGCAGGTTGAGTCTCCCTTATCCAAATGCTTGTGACCAGAGGTCTATATTTCGGGGTTTGTTTGTTTTTTCCAGATTTTGGAAAAAAGTACCTTTTTGGAATAGCTTCACGTCTAATTAGTTTGCTGCTTGTATTGTGTATGAGACGTGAGGTTTGGGAGGGATTGAGAATAGCATACCCCTCAGCGTGAATCCACGCCTCCTCGAAGGCAGGAGTGAGCAGCTGGTGGCAGAAGGTTTCAGTTTCTGGAGGTTTTCAGGTTTTTGATTTCCAGATAACGGAGGCTCAGCATGTACTAGTGAGCCATTGGAAAATGCAGGGAATGTTCCTTGGTTCCCCCTAGTGGCCGAGTCAGATACTGCGTTGTGAGAATTGTGAGAGAGTTGTGGAGCTGGCCGGCTCCACCCTGTCCTCTGCTTCTGTTCTCCCTCTCCCCCAAAAGTCAGAGGATTCCCCCCCCCGACCCCCACTGCAAGCTCACAGCATTCCTGAGGAAGCTGGCTGTGAGCAGAGCTGGTTGGGGGCACAGGAGCACCTGTTTCCCTCTGCCCCCATTCCCTGGCTGTGCCTGAGGGGGGTCTTTCCCTATGGGGTGCCCCGGGCAGACTGGGAGGAAGGAAGAGGGCGGGACTCCCTCCTGATTGATGCAGCGTGAGAAACTGAACGTTGCTTTTTGGGCAGCAGTTCCCAGAATTTCCCCAGCAGCATAAGGATGCTGGGAATTGCAGTTCAAAATATGGCAAGACTGCAGCAGATGCCAGGGAATCTTGCCCCCCAGTTCCACCTGTGAGAAATAGCTGAAAAGACTCATAAAACAATTTAGCACAAGATTGGCTGAAGCATTAGTGTTTATTTAAAAGTACGTTCCTGCAGAAGTGGGTGCTCCCCGTGGTAGGTTTTCCCTCCCCTGGGATCCCGTTGGATAGGACCCCAAATTACAGCCCATAAGAAGTGACATTTCCCCTTCCCCATATTTACAGTTTTCCGTAAAAGGAATGATCACGAGCTGCCCGTGTCTTTCCCTCGTGTATCTTTGTTTCTCATGTTACATTCCGGGTGTCTTATCAGCAGTTTCAAAGTACCCCTTCGTGTTCTGGTATGTCCCTATCAATCAATTAAGTCCTTACAGGTCCTGTCACTCAGACTGTCTTACCGGTCTGGTTCTACCCTGGAGATTCAAGGTCCTAGGAGGCCCTCTTTTGTTCAGCTGTCCCTTTTAGAAATCTGTTTTCTTAGACTTAGTGTATAAAATATACTGAAATATATGTGTAAATATATCTAAACTATGTGTTATACATATAAACTAATATATATGCTTCTAATATATGTTGTTAATACTATACACCCAGTGCAGAAGCTAAAATAGATTTCACTTCTCTCACACGGAAGAGGACGGTACAAAGCCTCTGTGTGTGCGTGCGCGTGCATCTGAACCCTGGCCTCTGTCGTCATCCCGTTAGAACTATATTCTTTTGTGGCTCAAGGGTGCCCTCTGGGCTGCAGTCCCAGCCTAAGGAAGCTGAGCTGGCCTGCCAACTCTGGAGATTATTGCAACCAATCGGGATGCTCCCCCAACTGGCCCTATAAAACCCTCTTCAGCCCCCCACAGTTGCCCCTTTGCAGGGCTAGTAGGAGGCTGTTAACAGTCAAACTGAGACACTTAGCAGTCAGTAAAGGTTGCCTGTTCAGGGTGGAGCAGAATCATAGTCCAATGTCGGTCTAAAAGTTCGGGAATGCAGCAGGCAACAATGTCAGACAGTCCGGGGTCAGAGAAGGCAGGCAGGCAGCGAACAGGGAGTCCGTAGCACACAAGGCAAGGGCCGGCACACATACAAGTTGTTTCTGGTGTCAAGCCACCACCCTCTGCCTTCCTTAAAAGGGCTGGAGCCAGCTGGCTCTCATCCCAGCCTGATTAGCTGCTGATGTGCTTGCGTTTGCTTGCCCTCCTTTGAGGCTGCCTTTCACTGGAGAAGCTGGCTCCTGGCCCATGACAGCAGCTGGGCGGCAGCATTCGGTTGGACATCTGCAGCTGGAGGGAAAGAGAGTTGATACTGAAGTGGCCACCCTGGCCCTTGGAAGATGCATGATGTCAGAGTAGTGTTTTTGTTTGCGGGGGGGGGGGAGACACAGAACTGCCCTTGAGAAGGGGTATGATGTGTCCAAAGAACCGTGGCTGGTGCCAGACCCAGAGTGGCCCTGCTGGCTGTGAGGGAGGGAGGGCCAGGGAATGCCCCCCTTCCCTCTCCAGGACCAGCAGGGTGAAGAGGTGGGGATGGGATGCGGTAGGTCCCAGCATGGCTGCCTTGGGCCCTGTGCAAGCCAAACACCAACTGGGAAACAGCCAGAGAGGGAGGGAAATTCAGACGATTGAACAAGAAAGCAGATAGGATAATAAATGATACTGTGAAAATTATTCAGAAAACGGAATAATCAAAGGCAGTGAAATATGACCGATAGACAACTATGTGGTGTAAGACAGAGTACAAAACAGAATATAACCATACTGTGGCTATGCACTACAAATGTTTATAGGCAGAGAACAACTTAACCAAGTTAACCCAGACCAACTCAAGCTGAGAGGCTTACCTCGTACACCCTAGCAAGGGCAGCGGCGTAGGAAAGCCTAGTCTGAACCTGGCCACCCTGGGCTCTGGTCATAGGAGGAGGAGGGTCTGGTGGGACACTTTGTCTGGAGTGGCCTTCCCTGCAGGGCTGGCGGTGGGAGGGGAGGAAGCACTGGAGAGGTGTGGGCAGTGTGAGTGGGGATCCTCTTTTCAACCAGGAGGCCTGGGTCTGTTTTTTGCTCTGTGTCAGTTTCACCAGCCTCTCTCCTGTCCAGCCTCTGCATAAATCTGCAATTTTAAAGAAAAGAAACCTGCGGAGTTGAAATACACATTTTATGTGTATCTTGCGGGTGTTACTTTTGAACTCAGAGTTGCACTGTAAAATTCGGAGAAGGGTAAAGGCTGCTGGGGGACTAAATTCGGCTCCGTGCCTCAGTCCGGAGAGGTCTGGAGCTGGTCAGTTGGGCAGGGGACTGGCAAAGGGGGGAGGTTCCTCTAGAATCTGTGGCCTGCCACCCTCACAGAAGAAAATGCCAGCCTGGTTCTGCATGGGCTGCTTACGCTGTGCATGCGTGTGTGTTTGTGCCTTGTGCGTGTGTCAGTGTGGCCTCAAGTCTTCTCGCTCTGATTCTCAGCAGCCCCTGGCAACCCTCAGGTGGCGTGAGCAGCCATCAGGATGCCCACTCACCTTTCTTGGGCAGCATCTGAGGGGGACCACGTGGGAAGGGTGGTGGTCCTGGACCGCCTCCGTTGCCAAAGGAGCCCCTTCTGGCTCTTTGGGGTTGGTTGGCCACTGGACAGGTCTGGGGGGAGCCCCTCCCGCCAACCCATCCGCCAGCTATGTTTGGCTCAAGGAAGGGCAGCAGCTGAGATCCTCCGTTGCCCAGGACGAGGCCAGATGCTTTGCCCATCCTGTCGTGCCAGGCCATCGGGCTCTCAGGCAGGCAGGGCAGCCGCCTTGTTGTTGTCGTTGTTAATATCCCACTTTCTCCCCCAAAACTGGGAGTCAAAGCAGCTCACAATTTTTTAAGAAATGCAATTTTAAACATGCAAGAAGTGAAAATAGGATTAAACTGCTTATAGTAGAAGATTTAAAAATAAAAACTCTTGAAAAGAGCAGTTTAAAAAATAGAGTACCCCCTGTCTGAATAAAAAATTTTATCCTACTGATGGAAGGGATGAGAGGGAGGTCTGCAGCCAGATCGTTCCGGGGCGCCCCACGCCCCCCAGCCCATGCCTGCCTTGGCCAGCTGGCTTTTGGGGCCTTCCGCAAAGCGGGGCTGGACAGCTCCTTCCCAGATGACCGCAAGAGACCAAGGCCATTTCCACACAAGACTGTTGTAGCGCTATTATTCCACTTGCAACATCCTATGGAATTCTGGGGTTTAAAAACCCCAGGATTCCATAGGATATTGCAAGTGGAATAATAGTGCTATAACAGTCTCGTGCGGAAATGGCCCAAGATGACCAAGATAGTTCCCGTCTAATTGTAGGGAAATGGAGGGCAGAAAAGTAAGGAAGGAATGTGTGCTTCTGAGTCGCTCGCTCTGTCGGGACCCCAGAAGACCCCAGAGGGAGAGAGCCCTGGACCCCTGGCCTTCCTGCAGAGCGTGGGTGAGAACTCCAGGCTTTCAGAGGTCGGGGAGAGCAGAATGGGCGCCGTGGTGTGAATCAGGACGCAAGTAACTTTTGCTCCATTCCTGGCATGTGTGTAAAAGGGGAATTTTTTTCCTGTTGAGGCTTCCTTAGAGTCAGGATTTGTTTATTCAGCCAGCCCTCCATAGGCACAGATTCTGTACCCAAAAATTCAATCAACCGTGACTTATGACTATCTTCAAAAAGAGCAAACTTCAATTCTACCATTTTATATAAAGGGTGCGATTTCACTGCCCATTGTACGTAATGGAACTCGGGCACCCACAAATTGTGGTAGCCGTGGGGGTTCTGGAACCAAACGCCAGCGGACACCAAGGGCCCACTGTATTTAGCAGCTGAGCCGATCGGAAGTTGGATTCTTGTGAGTTTTGTGACTTCCAAGCCGCTGCCAGGTTCTTGGCTAGTGCGGATGGATGCTACACTTCATTCAACCTGAGAGGCTCACTCACATCAAGCTGACCTTGACCCTCTGAAGGAGACCCCCAGAGTCGCCCTGCCGCCCTGCTCAGCTCTTGCAGCCTCCGGGGTCTCGCCTGGCTGCCCTGAGACCCTGGCCGGGCTGGCAGCTTCTGCCCCTCTTTTTCCCAAACAAGAAAGCAGGGGGATCAGGAGGAGGAGGAGGAGGAGGAAGTAGTTCTGCTGAGGGCGGCATTATGGAAATGGGGCTGACAGTTGGGTCCGGGAGGTTTTGTGCTGAAGCTGCACGCTTGGCTGACAGCGGAGGGAAGTGTGTGTGTGGATTTAATCAGTTCCTGTCGGGTGTCTGACGGGATGTGATGGATGCTCATTTGGCAGCGCCCGCAATTACCCAGAGGAGAGATGGCTCTCAGGAGAGCGGAGTTGGTGGGAAGGGGAAAGCTCACATCTTCCTGGGGAGTGGGGGGCATGTCTCCCCCAACAGTCTCCTTCTCCCCACTCCCAAAAGGGCAGCGGCGCCAACGAGAGCAGCAAGTCGTTAGTTCAGTAGATGGTGGGGATGCTTCAGGTGTCATTTATCTGGGTTTCAGCAAAGCACATGATAAGGTCCCCCATAATATTTTGATTAGCAAACTGAACAAATGTGGAAGAGGTGGGAGCACAGTCAGATGGATCCCTAATTAGTTGGAAAACTGTGCTCAAAGAGGTATCATCAAACTTCAAACGTGGAAAGAAATCTTGAGCAGAGTGCCTCCGTGCTCATCGTAGGGCCGGGACTATTCAACGTTTTTACCAGTCACTTAGATGACGGGGAGGCTGCCCTCTCCATATCTGGGCAGCATAATTTGCGTAAAAATTTAATCCTAATGCAGCCTTTCCAGGGATCACGTTTCACTAAGAAGAGCGAGACTTTCCTCTGAGTAGCCGGTGCGCCTGGAACCGTGCTCCGGGTGGCCGAGGGCCTTTGCTTCACACCAGCTTTCCCCAGACCGGCTCAGCACCTCTCAGAGGTGGGAAGGACAGGGGCAAGCGATGGGGAGCTGCCTTTTGCTTCTGGGTGAATGCGTTCCCATGCAGCGTTGGGCGCCCGTGGGTGGTAACGTCATGGCAGCTCTTCAGTGAAAACAGACCTGGCGAATCTGTGCCCTTTTCCTGTGCATGCGAGTCCACTTACAAAGATGCACGCCCCAAGCAGGATGTAGCCCTTGGGGGTTTTTTTAAAAAAAGGAAAGAAAGGGAGGGAGGGAATGAGTGCTTGCGTTGCCAACAGGCAGGGGACGGGAGCCAAGCCATCCAACCTGGGAAGGGGGTTGCCGCTGAGACGCAAACAGCAATGACCCAGGCCATTTCCGCACAAGGCTATTATAGTGCTATGATTCCACTTTCAACCTCCTAGGGAATCCTGGGGTTTGCGGTTTCCCGAAACCGCAAACCCCAGATTCCCTAGGAGGTTGAAAGTGGAATCATAGTCATAGAATCATAGAAATGTAGAGTTGGAAGAGACCCCAGGGGCCATCCAGTCCAACCCCCTGCTATGCAGGAAAACCCTCAAAGCACTCCCGACAGACGGTCATCTAGCCTCTGCTTAAAAACCTCCAAGGAAGGAGACTCTACTACACTCTGAGGCAGCTGATTCCACTGACGGACAGCCCTGACCATCAGGAAGTTCTTCCTGAGGTTCAAGTGGAATCTCTTTTCCTGCAGCTTGAATCCATTGCTCCTTGTCCTGGTCTCTGGAGCAGCAGAAAACAAGCCCTCTGCTTCCTCTACATGGCATCCCTTCAAATATTTAAACATGGCTATCATGTCCCTTCTTAACCTTCTCTTCTGCAGACTAAACATTCCCAGCTCTCTAAGTCTATCCTCATAGGGCTTCATGGCTTCCAGGCCTCTCACCATTTTGGTCGCCCTCCTCTGGACTTGCTCCAGCTTGACCAGGTCCTTCTTGAATTGGGGTGCCCAGAACTGGACACAGGATTCAAGATGAGGTCTAACCAAAGCAGAGTAGAGTGGTACCAGTACCTCCCTCGATCTAGACACCATACTCCTCTTGATACAGCCGAGAATTGCATTGGCTTTCTTGGCTGCCGCATCACACTGCTGACTCATGTTCAGCTTGTGGTCTATGAAGACTCCTAGATCCCTTTCACAGGTACTACTATCCAGCCACGTGTCCCCCATCCTATATTTCTGTATTCCATTTTTTCTACCTAAGTGTAGGACCTTACACTTCTCTCTGTTGAATTTCATTTTGTTAGCCTTGGCCCAGCTCTCCAATCTATCCAGGTCGTTTAGGATTTTGATCCTGTCCTCTGGTGTATGAGCAACCCCTCCCAATTTGGTGTCATCTGCAAATTTGATGAGCATGCCCTCTATTCCTTCATCCAAGTCGTTGATAGAAATATTGAACAGCACCGGGCCCAGGACAGAACCCCGTGGCACCCCGCTAGTCCCTTCTCTCCAGGATGAGAAGCAGCCATTCATGATCACTCTTTGGGTTCGGTCGGTCAACCAATTACAAATCCAACCAACAGTAGCCCTGTCCAGCCCTCATTTTACTAGTTTCTTTGCAAGACTGTCATGGGGAACTTTGTCAAAGGCCTTCCTGAAATTGAGATATGCTGCATCCACAGCATTCCCTTCATCTATCAAGCAAGTAACTCTATCGGAAAAAGAGCTAAGATTAGTCTGGCATGCCTTATTTTTGAGAAATCTGTGTTGACTTCTCGTGATTACCGCCTTGCTTTCTAAGTGATTAGAAACTGACTGCTTAACGATCTGCTCCAGGATCGTTCCGGGTACTGATGTCAGGCTGACTGGGCGATAATGATTTGGGTCCTCTTTTTTCCCCTTCTTGAAGATGGGAACAACATTTGCTCTCTTCCAGTCTGCTGGAACTTCTCCTGTCCTCCAAGATTTCTCAACCCTCATGCGGAAATGGCTCTAGTCAGGGATCTGCCTGGGGAGCGGGTGGGCTGGAGCAAGAGGGTCCCATGTTCCCACCCACCCTAGTCCATCTTTGCTGCAGGTTTGGGAGCAAGGAGGAATACATGGCCTTTATGAACGAGTTCCTGGAGATGGAGTGGGCCAGCATGCAGCAGTTCCTCTACGAGATCTCCAACCTGGACACCCTCACTAACAGCAGCAGCTTCGAGGGCTACATCGACCTGGGCCGGGAGCTCTCTACCCTCCACGCCCTCCTCTGGGAGGTCATGCCCCAGCTCAGCAAGGTATCCCACTGCCCGCCTGCTTTTGTGGGGGGGGAGTGGGGCATGGTGGGAAGAATAGAGGAGGAGGCGGAGGAGGAGGGAGGGACTCCCAATGGAGGGCTGGTGGTGGTGGTGTTGGCTGTTGTGTCCCCAGGGCATGGAGCAGCACCGAGCCAAGTGGCTCAAAGCAGAGGGTCCCCAGGAAACTGCAGAGGCGACGGCCTTGAACGTGGCTCCAGTCCCCCTGTGCCTTGGGAGGGGGGAATGCCTGCAGTTCTGCCACCCACCCGAGACCACCACTCTGGGAGGGGTGGCGTGCAGCTTTCATTCTGAGGTGTCTCCCCTCTCCCTCCTCGCTCACCCCCTGGCTCCCACCCGCTCATTCTCCTCCTCCCGGCTGACCCCCCTCCCCAGGAAGCCCTGATGAAGCTGGGCCCGCTCCCCCGCCTCCTCAACGACATCAGCCTCGCTCTCAGGAACCCCCACATCCAGCGCCAGCCCAGCCACCAGGGCGACCGGCTCCAGCCCAAGCCCCTCATCCTCCGCGGACCCTCCGCCGAAGTCCAGTCCTCCTACATGATGCGCGACCTCAACAGGTCTGGCCTGGCGGGGTGGGGGAAGGCGGGGGGCTGGCCTTGAGGGCGGGCCGCAGGGAGGGACGCTGACCCTCAGGGCCACGGAGGAGGCTTCCTCAGCTGACGGGGGGTGTGTGCGCTAAGGATGGGTGGGAGTCCTGGGGCGCTCTGTGGGCACCCAGCCTGACCTTGGCTCTCTCTCTGTCTCTCTCCCTGGCCGACACGCAGCTCTGTTGACATGCAGCCCTACATGATGCGGGGGATCAACAGGTGAGTCCTGCCTGCGCCCCTACCCTCTTTGTTCCCGGCACCCCCACCCCTGTGTGGTGGGCCTGGGGCTGCATTCCCTCGGTTGCTGTTTTACCCCCATCCCATTTGGAGGTCCGTTTGTGGCTGTTTGCTAGCTGCTCCTGAAAACCCGGTGCCCGGGAGTGTTGAGGGGAAGCACCTCTGGGGTGCCCCTTCGTGGCCTTCCTGCCATGTCATTAGAGTTTCCCTGGGTGTTTGCCCTCTTGGGGAAATTTACAAAAGCTAAAACTGTTTGGGATCAAGCTTCTTCTAGCAGAGCAGCAGATAAAGCATGCCCCAATCTCGTGTTGCTTCCCTGAACTGGAACTGGCACAAAAACTTAGAAAAAGTCTACTGATGGCTTTTACATTTAGATATGCTGGGAGAATCTACATCCTAACAAGCTAATGGAAAGACTAATTAAAGATGAGGGCTTCATTTTTAACACACCACCTTAGAATCCTAGAGTTGGAAGAGACCCCCTCCAGTCCAGCCCCCTTCTGCCAGGCAGGAACATACACTCAAAGCCCTCCCAACAGACGGCCATCCAGCCCTGATTAAAACCTCCGGAGAAGGAGGAGACCCCACCACACTCCACGGAGGCGGCAGCAGATTCCACTGCCCAACAGCTCCGACCATCAGGAAGTTCTTCCGGAGATTCAGAGAGAATCTCTTTTCCTGTAGTTTGAATCCATTGCTCCGTGCCCAGTCTCTGGAGCTGCGGAAAACAAGCCCCTTCCCCTGTTCGATACGACATCCTTTCGATCTTGGGTCCCCTCTCAACCTTCTCTTCTGCAGACTAAATATACCCAGCTCCCGAAGCCACTTCTCATGGGACTTCATGGCTTCCACACCCTTCACCATTTTGGTCACCCTCCTCTGGACATGTTCCAGCTTGTCAATATCCTTCTTGAATTGAGGTGCCCAGAACTGGACACAGAATCATTCCAGATGAGGTGTAACTGAAGCAGAATGGACTGCTACCATTACCTCCCTTGATCTAGACACCATACTCCTATTGATGCAACCAAGAATTGCATTGGCTTTCTTGGCTGCCGCATCACACTGCTGGCTCATGTTCAGCTTGTGGTCCACAAGACTCCTAGATCCCTTTCACACGAACTGTTGTCTAGCCACATGTTTCCCACCTTATATTTGTGTGTTTTTCTGCCCAAGTGTAGGACCTTACATTTCTCTCTCTTGAAACTAATTTCATTAGCTTTGGCCCAGCTCTCTTGTTGATGTAGAAGCAAAGCATGGCTGAAGGAGAGGAGGAATTGGAATCATAATTGGAACGAATGTTAGAGACTGCAGAGGGGGGGAGTTTTATAAATCACCGATGACCCTGGGAACTTTCCCAGGTCACGCAGCCTAGAAACTTGGATACACAAAAAGTTTTTATGACCGTGCATTGAAGTGGACAGGAAGAGCAAAGGGGGAGATGCCGGATGAGGAAAAAGAGAAGGGTCTCACGGGCGGGAAATTCTGTCCTACCTAAAGGCTCTAACAGAAAGAAAAGGGGAAAGAGAAAGCTGGTGTTTTCCAACAGCCTGGTCCCCTGCGAGGTGGAGGGTGGGTGGGCGGGCGGGCGGGCGGGCGTCTCCCCTTGGGTCAGGCCACCTCCTCTTCCTCCTCCTCTGCTGAGGTGGACATGCTTTGCTTCCCTGCAGCTCTGTGGACATGACGCGGCTGCCATCGCCCACCAAGGAGAAGGGCTCCAAGGACATGTTCTTCGTCGCCCGGCCCCCGCTGGCCCGGTCCTCCCCGGCCTACTGCACCAGCAGCTCGGACATCACAGAGCCGGACCAGAAGGTGCTGAGCGTCAACAAGAGCGTCTCCATGCTGGACCTGCAGGACAGCCGCATGAACAGCATCTCCAACCTCCACAGCGTGGGCGACCTCCTCAACAGCAGCCAGGCCTCCATCACCGCTGGCCTGGGGCTCCGGCCCAGCCGGCTCTCCCAGGGCAGCGGCTCCAGCATCGCCGCCGGCCTCCGCCTCAGCCAGATGGGCGTCACCACCGACGGGCTGGGCGGGGGCGGCGGGGGCTCCTCCTCCGCCCAGCAGCTGCGGATCCCCCTCTCCTTCCAGAACCCCCTCTTCCACATGGCCTCTGACGGGCCGGCTGCCGGGGGCCTGGGCGGGCCCCTCCATCCACACTCGCACCCACACCGGTCGGCAGAGGGCAACCCGGACGCCACCGCGGCCGCCTTCGCCCCCTTCCACGGCTACAGCAAGAGCGAGGACCTCTCCTCGGCCTCCGCCGCCAGCAAACACATCATCCACAGCCACAGCTACAGCGACGAGTTCACCCGGCAGGGCTCGGAGTTCACCAAGCGGCAGCTCTCCCTCCAGGAGAACCTCCAGAACATGCTCTCGCCCCCACAGATCACCATCGGGCCCCAGCCCCAGCGGGCCCCCTCCGTGGCTGCTGCCGGGCCCCCGTCGCAGCCGCCCCCGCCCCTGCAGCCCCCCTCCAGCGCGGGAAGTCCCAGCAGCTGACCGTCTCAGCTGCCCAGAAGCCTCGCCCGTCCAGCGGGAACCTCCTCCAGCCGGACGCCCCCTACGGCCCGGCACGCGGGCGCCAGCAGTCCCTGGCCAAGGAGACACCCTCCGCCCTCAAGCCATCCCTCACCAAGCAGGTGGGTGCAGGGGGGTCCACTTTCCCTCCTCCAGGGTCTCCCTCCCTCCCAAATGCTCTCTGTGTGGGTGGATCCCTGCTCTGGAGGGCACCAAGTCTCCCTTGTGGGTGTTTCTTGGGAAACGGGGCTTCCGGCTCCTGGGGGATCGGGACAAGCAGTGCCAGGAGGCAGATCTCTGTTGGCATGGGGAAGAGGGGTTGCCCCCAGACAGTGATGCCATAGGATCCCACAGCCCCCAGGTACAACTGGGAGGGCTCTGACCCTGGGGAGGGTGGGCAACAGTACTGGGGTGTGCCTCTGTGTGTCTCTTCATATGTGTGTGACAGAGATGGGAGCCCATAGAACCTGCCCCCCCCTTTTAACGGTCACAGTGCAGGAGCGAAGCAGCTGCAAACTCCGTTCAGCTTGGTGTTTGTGTCTTTTCTTTGTGGAGAGTTTTGATGCCTTTTAAAGAGGGGAATTCTTTTGCCCAAAAAATGAGACACTGTGCATAGCAGGGTCCCCGTTGCCCCCTGTGGCCGGATGATGCCAGACTGCTGGACTGTCTTCTTTGCCGCCATTGGTGCCAAGCCATGGAGCCGGCGGGGGGAGCGCTCCTTGACCGGCTACAGCTGCTTCGCTCCCCAGTGGGCACTCGGATGTGGGGGTGTCAGGGCTCAACCCGTGCCTGGAAGCTCGATCCATCCCTTACGCATATCTGTGGGACGCCCATGGAGAAACTGCTCCTGTATCCATACAGGGATCAGGACCTCCGGGTTGTACTGTTGCCCACCTACCTGATCCGAGGGCTTTGTTTGGGGAGTTGCAGTTATTCAGCTCCTCAAGGCAGCAAACAAGGCCTATGGAATGAAATCCATTGACCACAAATGGGAGCATGCTCCATGTGGGCAGCGCCACACCCTCGTCCACTATAATGGCCCAGTGTCCAGTTTTGGGAGTGGGGCGGCGGCTGCCATAGCTATCCACAGCCGCGGGGAGGGAGGGGGGAGAGATTCAGGCAGCCAAGAAAGTGGGGGCCACTTTGGAAGCAGGGCTCAGAGCAGAGGGGTCCTGAGACTCTGCAAGCAGGAGCACCACACGCACCACACGTTCACAGGGTGGAAAATGCCCGAGTGGCTCTCCGGGCTTCATTATGGCTGAGAGCCACTGTTCTCAGCTCTCTTGCTGTCAAGGTGGGAGGCTGCCCATCCCTTGAGGGGAGCATGTGTCCTGATCCAGCTGTCCTCTGTGCCTCCCTCCCTGAGAAAAACGGGCCTTCCTTCAGAGGGGCAGGACCAGTCCTGAGCCCAGCGTTCCTCTCCCTGCCTGGCACATCTGGGCACAGCTCACTGACGGGGGGGCGAGAGTGGGATGACACCGGAGAGCAAGAGCATTGTGACCCCTCTGTGGCACAGGCCTCCCACCCCCTTTGGGTCCCACACAAGGAGAGGCACGCGCTGGGCACAAGGACCACCACACCCAAGGGACGGTGCTGTCTTGCTGTTGCCCGTTTCTTTGCTGCCCAAGGATCAGAGTCCGTGGCAGACTGGCAACATGGCAGAGATCCACAAATTCCTCACCGCTGTGCTGTTGGGAGGAATTGCATCTCTGGGTGCTGAGGTGGGGAGGCATTCCTTGTTGTGTGCCAAGGGCTTACCTCCTGGGCTTTGGACCTCTCGGCCAATGCCCTGGGGAGGGTCTTCCTTCAACACCCCTCCCAAGAACCATGACCCGCAAGCAGAAGTCAGAAACCAAGGAGCTGGAAATGTTGCCACCATCTGTCCTCGCCATAGGCGTAACTGGCCTAAACAGTGCCAGGGCAAGTGTGGAAGTTGCACGCCTTTCTCCAGGAGTGCCGCCACCTCCTCCTCCTCTGACACTGCTTTTTGGTGCAGCCCCCCTCGCATTGGCATCCAGGGCATGCACCCTACTTGCCCCACCCTAGATATGCCTCTGGTCCTTATGGAATGTTTTGGTCTGGGCTGGGAGGTGTTGGTGTGTCTGCTGCCTCCTCAGCTTCCTTCCTCAAAGGTGCTTCTTCTCACATCAGCATCCCAGGCACTCACCCTCCGGAAAAAAGTAGCCGCCCCTCTTGGACCTCCAGGCGGAGGGTTAGGACATGCATGTCATGAGGATCATTAGGGGAAGCAAGGCCCGTCCCAGCAAAGGGAAGAGGGAAGGCCTTTTTTTCCAGAATGGCTGCTTCCGGAGAGGACGAAGGACGTCTTCCGGAGGAGGGAGTACATGCGGGTGAGATTCAGAGAGTACCAGCTGCGACTGCCCGCTGCGCTCTGAGGCGTACGCTGTCATGTAGCCGCGGCAGGAGCATGTTCTGCTCCATGCGCAGCAGAAGGATTGGACCGGCCCTTGGGAGATCCTTAGACAATGATAGAAACGACCACGACGGCCACCCAGGCTAACCCCCTTCGGCCGCGCAGGAGCACTCGCTCAAAGCACCCCCGGCACGTGGCCGTCCACCCTCTGCTTAAGAACTTCCAGAGATGCCCCCACACGCCGTGGAGGCAGCAGCCGATTCCGCTACCGGACGGCTCTGACCGTCAGGAAGTTCTTCCTGAGCTTCAGGCGGAATCTCCTTTCCCTCTTAACCTTCTCTTCTCCGGTATAAAGACGCCCAGCTCCCCAAGCTGCTCCTCGTGGGGCTTCACAGTCCTTGGAGCCCAGCAGTTTGCCTGGAAGGAAAAAGAAGCAAGAGGACGAGAGGAGGGGCTCCTCTGAGGGACGGGAAGGTAAGGGGGTTAAGGGGCACCGGGAAGCAGGAGGAGGAAGGAGAGAGCGACAAGCAGCCGACTGCTTTTTAACCCGTCCAGATGAAGAGGTGCCGAAGTAATTTTTACAAACTCCCTTTCCAGGCTCTCTTTGGAGAGACCCCAGAGGTGTTCATGCAGATGTGTCTGTGTGGCTTGGAAGTGTCTATATTTCCTCACAGTAATTGTGACCAGAAACAGTTACTGGATGAGAAAAGACCCAGCCTTCCTCTCTGGTATCCTTGGCTCAAACTCGCCCCCTGCCGCCCCTCTTCAGGCTACCAGGGACTCGGAAGGAACAGCCCGAGCATCTTTGGAAAGAGCCTCTGAGGAAGGCAGGGGGGTCCTGAGGGCAACAAGATGCCCCCACTTTTGATGCTGCCTGATGTTACCTGGCTTGATCACAGTCCCTATGAAAAGGAGCTAGGAATCTTTGTAGGCCACAAGCTGAACGTGAGCCAGCAGTGTGATGCGGCAGCTAAGAAAGCCAGTGCGATTCCAGGCTGTATGGATAGGAGTCTGTTGTCTAGGTGAAGGGGATTGATGGTACTGCTCTATTCTGCTTTTCTCAGACTCCACCTGAAATACTGTGTCCAGTTCTGGGCACCATAATTCAGGAAGGATATGGACAACCTGGAACACATCCAGAGGAGGGCCACCAAAATGGTGGAAGGCCTGGAAACCACGAAGCCCTGTGAGGAACGGCCTAGGCAGTTGTGTATGTTTAGCCTAGAGAAGACAAAGTTAAAGGGGACATGAAAGCCATGTTTAAGTATTTGAAAGGATGTCATATGGGAAGATGGAGCAAACCTGTTTTCTGCTGCTCCAGAGGCTAGGACATGGAACAAACTTCAGGAAAAGAGATTCCAAGTAAACCTTAGGAGGAACTTCCTGGCAGTAGGAGCAGTTTGGAAGTGCAATCTGCTGCTGCCTCCATGGCATGTGGTGGGTCTCCTCCTTGTTTGGAGGTTTTTAAACAGAGGGTGGATGGCCGTCTGTTGGGGATGCTTTGATGGTGTCATCCTGCGTGGCAGAAGGGGGTCAGACTGGATGGTCTCTGGGGTCTCTGCCAGCGCAAGCACCTGAGCCAGGTGACGGGGCTCGGGTACCCCTCCTGCCGGGACCCTGGTCCAGCCCAGACAGCTTCTGTCCTTCCCGCCTGCAAGACCTTGGAGGCGGTGGCGGCGGCAGCCACGTGAGTGAGTGGGGAGCAGGAAGGGAGCCCCTCTGCACCAGAGAGAGATGCAGCTGGCTGGAAGAGACCCCGCTGGAGCTTGGGTGGTTCCCCCGGCGCTCTCAGGGCTGCCGTACTGGGCACAAAGAGGCCCCTTTGTGTGTGCATGGGACATATCAAGGGGCCTTGTGCCTTCCCGAAAGACCCCTGGGGACCTCCGTGCAGTCAGAACCCGCTGAGGGCCTCAGTGGAGAGATTCCATCCTAAGCTGTTCCGTCCCCAATGCCAACCTCAGGAATGGCAAGCAGGCTCATTCCGGGTGAGAGGCAGTTTGGCTGATCCCCGCTTGCCATCCTCCCTCCCTCGTCTCTCCTTCCTTGCCCACAAAATTGGTGTGTGGGCTGGCAAAGATGCTCAGTGCTGCCCAGGGAACGCCGCGGTTTCGTTTCAGCCGCCCTTTGCCCTCCGTGTTGCTGCCGCAGGGCCACAGGCCGGCTGGAGAGCCTCCGTGCGAGGCGGACAGGCAGGGCAGTAGGAGTGGTGTGTCACACTGGAGTGAGGGCGGCGACAGCAAAGGTCAGGGCTGGATCTGCACCAGCATCCCAGATCCCAGGGCAGGAGAGTCCCAAAGGCCAGGGGGACAAAAAAACCCCTTCCTCTCCGGGGGGGCTCTTTGGTCGCAGAGACTCGCACTCAACTCCCTTGGCTTCAACCAAGGCAGAATGTTGAAGAGGCAGAGAGCCAGTGCGATTCTGGGCTGCGTCAATGGAAGTGTCTGGGTCAAGGGAAGTGGTGGTCCCACTCTGTTCTGCTTTGGTCAGACCCCACCTGGAGGAATCCTATGTCCGGTTCTGGACATCACAGTTCAGGAAGCCTACGGACAAGCTGGAATATGTCCAGAGGAGGATGAGCAAAATGGCCGCAGGCCTGGAAACCATGAAGCCTTCTGAGGAGAGGCTTAGGGAGCTGAGGATGTTTAGCCTGGAGAAGAGAACGCTAGCCATGTTTAAATATCTGAAGGGGTGTCATGTGGAGGATGGAGCAAGCCTGTTTCCTGTTGCTCCAGAGACTAGGACAAGGAGCAATGGCTTCAAACATCAGGAAAGGAGGAATATCGGGAGGAATTTCCTGACAGTAAGGGCAGTTTGACAGTGGAATACGCTTGCTACCTGGGAGTTTGATGGAGCCTTCCTCTTTGGAGGTTTTTTAAGAGAGTCTGCATGGCTGTCGGTCAACCGGGGGGGGGCTTTGACTGGCAGAAGGGAGTTGGACTGGGTGGCCCTTGGGGCCCCTTCCATCGCCAAGGGAGGCTCCTGACTTTGCTTCAGGGAAGTGAGTGGGAGGATAGATGCCCACTCCCACCCTGAGAGGATGGATTTCCTCCCAGTGTGCCTTGTGGAGCAGCTGATGGGTAAAACACAAGCAGCACACCTGTCTCTGACTGCAGGCAAACCAGCAAATCCAAAAAACTGCAGAGCGCCCAATTTGGTTCTTGAATAAAGGAAGCCCAGCTCAAGACACCACGATATTTGTAGCCAAAAATCCTGACATGGGAATATTTCAGGGCCTCCTTCAGCCAGGCTAGCATATGCGCATATGCGTGAACGTCACAGGTTGTGGCATCTTTCGGATAGCGGCATCACAGCCTGGACATCCTTCTTCCCAACCAGGAAGAGTCTGCGGGGATTCTTAATTTTGGAAGCATCTTCCAAATAATTTATCTTCAGCTCAGAACCCCCAAAAGGGCTCTGCATTTTACCCTGTGCTGTTGTTGCCGAAACACAGATACAGACAGCGTTGTGTCCAGTCTTCACTATAAAAGGAGAGGAATAAAGAGGATTGAGGGATAATGGGGTTTGCCAAATAATTGCAGTTAGAATGTAAGAAAGGAGCACGCAGACAGTGCGTCAAGCAGGACATATTACTGAAAGCATATTCAGCCGTTCATTTAGACTTTACTTCCATGTCTCTCTCACGTAACACCAAGGATCGGGCTGCGTGACACATTTCCACACCCTGTTCGTGGCTCCAGCTAGTTGCCGAAAGCCAAAGCCAGCAGTTAATAACAACAGCTCAGAGCAGCTGGCAGATAAAAATGTGAAAAGGCAATGGCCGCCTCCAAGAAGTCCAGCGGCAAGGAGAGGGAACCGGCGGAAAACATGGCACAGCACTCCAGCTGAGGCCTGCTTTGGTCGGACCCCACCTGGAGGAACGCCGTGTCCAGTTCTGGGCACCCCTTTCAACATCCTATGGAATCCTGGGGTTTGCCGTTTCGGGAGGGGCCGGCCGCTAGAACAGGCTAGTGCGGAAATGGCCTCGGACACAGTGGAGCAATGGAAGAACATCCTGACAGTAAGAGCAGTTTGACAGTGGAATGCGCTGCTGTTTGGATTTATGGTGGATTCTCCTTCTTTGGAGGTTTTTAAGCAGAGGCCGGATGGCTGTGGTGTTAAGGCGAGGGCTTTGATTGTGAGCGGACTAGATGGCTCCCTTCCAGATCTAGGATGGCTAACCAAAGCTGAAAGGGGTTCTGGGAACAGAGATGCCCCTTTTGCTCCTGCCCTCTTCCCAGTCGGTGGAGGGAGTTGGTTCTTTCTGACCCGGGGTGGACAATAAGGACGTTTCCCTGGTGTCTCGGTGTGCTCGTCCATCTGGCCAGGTGAAGGACCCAGTGGCTGCATGCTTTAGGAGGGTTCACGAAACGTCACGTAACCGTGTTTGAGATGCCATTCCTGGTAGCCATTTCCTCAGCCTGGCGATTGTCAGAAATTGCGTCGGTATCAGTAAATCCTAACCTACTGGACTTCCGGTTTCCGGACAAGTTAGGGTGGGCACAACAACGATGCTCGCACGCTAAGACTTCAACAAGCGTGGGCACATCTGACTAGCCCAAGGGCGACTATGGCAGCGTTCAGGGTAGCACCATCCTTGAAAGACGGGGTGTCCTGGTGCCCCCTCCACGGTCAATTGTAGGAACCTGACTGGGCTGATTCTGGAAAAGTGCAGCCTGACTGCCTTTGCCAGGCATCTCTCCAAATGCTCCCTCTGCAGTGTAGCTCTCACACAGAAGGGAAAGGGCACAGACAATTTTGGGCAAAATAGGCAATCAGGCGGGGTCGTGGGGGGCGGGCAGGCGAAAAAGCAGATCCCCGCACCTTTCGGTGACCCTTTTTTGACCACTCCCCCTTGTTTGGGCTCCAGCGGGGCCTGGTGAGACTCCATGAGGGTTTTACTATCTGTAGCACACTTTCAGGACTCGGTGCCAATGTTGTTGTTATCATCGTCCCCAAGTTGTGCGTGTGTATTGGGGGGAGTATCATTGGTTGGAAGGGTGGGCCTAGGGGTGTGGGGCTGCTGATCAGAAGGCCAGGGAGGGGCGGCCTGGCTGAGCCCCTCTCTCTCCTTCTCCCCTCTCAGCCATCGCACACGCCTTCGACGCTGAACCCGGCCATGCCGGCCTCGGAGCGGACGGTCGCCTGGGTCTCCAACATGCCCCACCTCTCGGCCGACATCGAGAGCGCGCACATCGAGCGGGAGGAGTACAAGCTGAAGGAGTACTCCAAGTCCATGGACGAGAGTCGGCTGGACCGGGTGAGGGGCCCCCAGACGTCCCTAGCCCCCTTCCTTCTGGCGGCTAGCATTGGAGTGGGGCCCTCAGTGCTCCCCTGAAGTGGGTGGTGAGTGGGAGAGAGGGGGACGTTGCCAGACGCTTTGACCGGACCTGCTTCTTTCTCTCTCACGTGGGTCGGGCAGCTGCACCAGTCTGATAAAACCCTGTCACTTCTGCCTTCCTATTTAAACGCTCCTTCTGTGTAAGGAGTGGGGTGTTTCAGTCGTTATTTAGAACCCCTTTAAAGTTCTACGGTAGTCTGTTTTTTCTTTTGTATATTACTGAGCTGAACCAAAATTATGAACTATAATCTTTATTAAACAAACAGAACAAAGAGTTAGAGTTCATATGCGGCTTGACCCTAATACCGTTCCTTTAGATCAGAGCTTTCCAAACTTTTCATTTGGTGACACATTCTTTAGAGAGGCATCATTTCATGACACAGTAATTCAGTTTTACTAGCAAACTGGAGGTTAAACTAACCCCTTATAGGAGATACAGACACATACATGAATTATAATAGCAAAATGTATGGGGACACAACATATTTCATGAAACCTTTTCAAATATTTTTAAAAATATATGATTTATAAACTACACACTTCAGGTGACACACTAATCTGTTGCGGCACACCATTTGGAAAGCCCTGCTTTACATAGTTTCTTTATGTCTTGAAACCCTCATATGAGCACTAGTATCACAAACAACCCTTTGGCTACACTCACCAAAGGCTCAGTCGCCAAATCTTGGTCCACCTTCTGAGCAGATTCTATAATGGTTTGATTTCTCTTCTGCCTCCCTCTAGGCTTTCCCTGAGAAACAAACCCTCCCACTCAGACAACCCATGGGTTGGCTGAGGAACTTTATTCCAGAGCTGTCTCTGGCTGAAGGACTGCAAATGTCAGTCAGTGCTTCCCTTTTTATATACATTCCTTTCAAGCCCCCAGCCCCTCCCTCACACTAATGGGCTGGGTTTCTCTCTTGAGCAGCTATTCTGGTTGCCTGGCAACCTGTTTCTGGGTTACTCTGGCACTCAGGATAGCCACACCACTAGAACTCTGTCACGAACATGAGTGCAGGATGGTCCCAGCAGGAGGAGGTTCCCCTACAAGACCTTCTCAGTTTCAGCTGGGCAGAGTCTCATACGCACTCAGGAAAGGGCATGCAGGGTTACTTTTGTGTGCACAGAAGGGGTGGGATGAGACTTCCCTCAGGCTGCAGTCTTCCTAGGGGTGGCTGGCTCTGTCTCCCTTCCTCCCTGTTTAATTTGGCCGAAGGTTGGGAGGCTGGGTCGGACAGACAGCTGGCTGACCGACCAACTCTTTCCTCCACTTGCCCGCAGGTGAAAGAGTACGAGGAGGAGATCCACTCGCTGAAGGAGCGGCTGCACATGTCCAACCGAAAGCTGGAGGAGTACGAGCGGCGCCTCCTCACCCAGGAGGAGCAGACCAGTAAGATCCTCCAGCAATACCAGCAGCGCCTCGAGCAGAGCGAGAAGCGCCTTCGGCAGCAGCAGGTGGAAAAGGACTCCCAGATCAAGAGCATCATTGGCAGGTGAGCTCCGGGGCGGGATGGGGGGTGGGAGTGGGGATAGGGGGCAAGACCAGAGGCTGGGCTTTGTTAAGCCAAGGGGCGCATGGGGGGCATCATGTTCCCCCGTCCCATTCCCTGCCAGGGCGGGCTGGGTTCCCCCGGGGAGGCCGCCAGCGTGGACACGCTCCCCGCAGGGCTCCGCTGCTGCTGCTGCCATCGCCTCGGGGAGCCCCCTGTTCCCGCAGCTGCTGGCGGCCCCGGCTCCCGCCGCCTGCCCGCTGGGTGGGGGGGCCCGGATTGACTCCAGTGAAGCTTGTCCCTGCAGGTTGATGCTGGTGGAGGAGGAACTGCGCAGGGATCACTCGGCCGGCCTCGACGCCTCCGAAACGCGGAAGCGGCTGCTCGACGCTCAGGTGGAAATTACAATGTCATTGTTCTATTCCGTGTCCTCATGGCCATTCCCCCGACCCCGTCTGCGTCTTCTTCCCCCCAGACCCCTTCCTCCCCCCTCTGTCTCAGCCTGCGCAGCTTCTGACCCTGTGTGCTCGTCTCTGTCTGCCCGTCCGCCTGTCCGCCTCCCTGTGCCTCCGCTTACCCTTGCTTCTGCCAGGCCTCCACACCTGCAGAGGGGCGGGGAGCAGCACCCAGAGAATCCCATCCAGGGCTCTTTAAGAAGCTGGGGCCCACGCCCCTACGCCCGGACATCTGTTCACCCCCACGCACCCCCTGAGGAGCGAAGGGGCCCCTGACACCACCCCAGAGGGAAGGGCACCAAAGGTGTCACAGAGAGGAGGGGTCCCGAGGAGGAAGAGGGAGGGGGCCCAGAGGCATCCAAGAAGAGACAGGGGCTCACCTTTCTCCCCCACCTCCCCCAAAGGAGGGCCTTTCGTAGAGGACAAGCAGGCAGAGAGGTGGACCCCTTTTCTGGGCCGATCGCTCCAGGAGACCCCCGCCACACATGGTGCCACCGCCGCAGTGCCCCGCCCATCAGCACACTCCCCCTCCCCTGTTGTGTGGAGCTGTGCGCATGCTCCTTCCTCTTCCCTCCTTCGCCTTTGTGGAAGGAAGCACCCCCCTCGCCCTGCCCCCCGCTGGGCCCTGATCCGTCTGTTTTCTCCGTTTCGTCCTAGCTGTTCACCAGGTAACTCTGTATGACTCTACTTTTGTCACATGGAGGGATCGGGGGCACCCTCGCCGTTCGGTAGCAGACCAGGTGGGTCCTGCAAATGCCCCTCCCCACCACCCCTCCCCCCTGTAGAGTATCAGCTCTCCAGACCCCCTACCCCTACCCACCATTTTGTAAATGTTCCCCAGCCCCACCTACTCACAGGGTGGGTCGGCCAGCCTGCCTGCTGAATTCGGGGCTGCATTGGCTCCCTTCCCCAAAACAACCCCCTCCCCTTCCTGTCTCTCTCCTCTTCATCCTCTCTTCCTTCCAAGCCCACCTCCTGCCTCCGCAGGAGGCTCCCACGGGGCAGCAGCAGCACTAAGGAATCTGTTTCCAGAACTGCCCCAGAGTCTCTTAGGTGGGTCACCCCTCAGGTCAGTCACAGGGGTGGGGTGGCGTTCTGGATGCGCACCTCCTGTTGCGTCTGGCACGAAGATCGGATTCTCGCTTCAGAGATGGGGAGTTGGAGAAAACGGATGGACGTTGGGTGGGAAGAAAGGAAAGAAAGAAAGAAAGAAATGGGCTGGGAGTGGGGGTGACAGGGACTGCCCCTCCCTACAGTCAGAGACGCCTGTCCTTGCTATGGGGGCAGGCGCACATTCTACTGCCCTGTTTGGTGCCCTATGGGTCCCGTTCTCTCCCATGGTGGTGGCAGAGCAGGGCAGGGTGAGATTGGGGCCATTCTCCCTCCTCTGGACCTCCCAGCCTCCCCCCATGGCTTTTCCCTGGGATCCCAGGGCCACATGGGGGGGCGCGGGGGGCCACCACAGGTAAGACCAGGCCGTTCCCAGCACCCCTCGCATCCCCCCTGCCTGCTGTCTGTCTGTCCCTCTGTTCCCGCCCCCCCAGCCCGGACTCCCCCCTGTCTTGTGTCTGTCCACACCACATTCCACCCAAGCGCCGGTCCCGTCCGTCTCCTTTCTGGGGGTTGTGTGTGGTGGGGGGCGGGGGGCACAGCTGCTCTGCAGAGCAGGGGAGCCTGAGTGCTTTTGGTCGAGGGGGGTTGGCTACGTGGTGGACGGCCGGCTGGCACCCAGAGGTCAGTGCCAGCGGATGGGAAGGGAGCGGGACTGTGTGGAGGGACTTGTGGGGGAGTCTGCCTCCTTAGGAACTGAGTGGCTCTCCCAAGGCCCATCCCATCCCCGAGGGCCTTTGGGTGGCACATTGGGGGAGACACTGAGGGGCCATCACATCCCCCAGGGAGAAGTCGGGGGTCTGACCCAGAGGAATTGTTCCTTTCCCTAGAGTGGTGGGCAGTCCCCCCAGCCTACCCGACTTCTAAAAAGCCTTCTGTAGAGCAAGGGCAGGGGTCCCATGGTGGGGCAGCTTGAGCAGCTCAGAGGGGGCTCTTCCTCTAAGAGGGTCTGGTTGACACCGATGGCGGGGGCACGGAGGGGTAGATGTTGCCCATCTAACCTGCTGAAGGCCTTTGCCTTCACGGAACTCGAGGCGCAGAGGGGAGGTATTCTGTGGCCCCCGTCAGAAAGCAGGCCCGGAGGTGAGGGAGGGGGTCATTGATGCTTCTTGCAGCCCCCTTGTTAGTGGGAGGCGGGAGGGACCCCGGGTTCAGCAGCCCCTTCCCCATCCTGCTTTGGTTGAGGAGGCTCCTAGAGGGCAGAGAGCAGCTGTCGGAAGGGAGGAAATTGGGAGGGTGTTGAGTGGGGCCCTAGGGGATGGACGGAGGAAGGGGCAGCAGACTCTGGGGAGGGGGGGCGGCCTGTCCCTCTTGCAGGAGGTTTGGGGGTGCCCGCTGAGAGGAGGAGGAGGAGACACCCCGCGCCGTCGACGTTAATAAATAAGCGCCCCTCTCTCCCCGTCTCTGTTGCAGGAGAGGCAGCTTCCCGCCGTGGGTGCAGCAAACCCGCGTCTGAGCGCCGCCTTGGGGGCCCCCCCTTGGAACGGGATCCTCCCCGGGCCACCGCCTCCGCCCCCGCGACTCCAGATCACGGAAAATGGAGAGTTTCGCAACACCGGCTCTGAGCACTAGCAACCGCCCCCGCCCCCCGATGGCCCCCCGCCCCGCCCGATGGCCCACCATAGTGGCGGCGGCGGCGGCGGCGGTGGGGGGGCGGGGGGTGGGGTGGGGGCCGGTCCAGACCCACCGCCGCCGCCACGCACAGGGCCCTCCCCGCCGGGGGACCCGGACACAACTTCAGGGTGTTTTACTATATCGCAGGACACAGATGACAATCTTTTCCCCCCCTCGCCTCCATCCGCCGCCCGGAGTTCTCCTCCTGCCCCACACCCAAGAGGGGAGGGGAAGGGAAGGGTCCCCCTCTTCCCCTCCTTCCCTTCAGGCCCCCAAGGCAGGGCCGTTCTCCCCACCTGCTGTCCCCTTGCTAAAGTGGGGTGGGGGCTGCCTGTCCCCCGCCCATATCTCTGCGCTCTCCATCTTCTGACAAAGGGCTTCGCCTGCTCTGTACAGTGCGCCCCAAACCCCCCACCCAAGGCCCCCCCTTTCCCTCTGGATTCTTCATCCTATCTATAGATAGACCCATTTTCCCCAGCGGGGGGGCAAGACGGGGGGGCTTTTTTGTTCTTCCCCTTCCAAACTGCTCCTCCCCTCAGCCTCAGGCCCCCCACCCCATATTTCTGGGGAGAAACAGCAGGTGGGTGGGGGGCTTGTCCAACTCCCCCCTCCCTCCCTCCCCCTACCCAAATGAAGAAGCCATTTTGAACTGCCCAGCTGTGCAGGTGCTCAGGGTGCTGCCACCGCCGCCCCCCGGTGCCCACCCCCTGTGGAGGGAAGCGGAGGGAGAGGGGAGTGGGGCCCCCGCCCGTGTGGTGCTTGCTCGCTTGCTCGCTCGCTCGCTCGCCGTCCGTCTGTCCACCAGTCGTCCGTCCGTCCGTCCGCCCGCCCGCCCGCCCGCCCGTTGGTCAGTCGGCCGGCCGGCCGGTCAGTTGGTCAGTCGTGCTCTCTGCGTCCTGCCACTGCTGCTGCTGCTGCTGCCGGGGGGGGGAGGTCGTGGTCACGCTCCGTGCGTGGGTGTCGTGGGTGTTTCTCTTTCTGGCTATTCCGGTGCATCTCCCCCCAAGCCCCCTCCCCACTTTTAGCCCTTCTCCTTCCCATCTCTTTGGTTAGGCGTCCCTCCTCCCCCATCACTCGCTCGGTCTCGTTCTTTTCCCCCAACCCTGCAGCCCCCCCACCCCCTACCCCAACGAGGACGGTGGCTCAGGTGGCACCGTGGATATTTATACGTATTATTATGATGACAATGAATTATTATTATTATTATTATTAATTAATTATTATTATTATTATTATTATTATTATTATTATAACATAAAAGTTTGTATATATGTGAAACCCCAGGACACCCCCCTTGCCCGCCCCCTGGCTGCCTGCTCCCCGAAACGGCCTGCCCCCAACCCTCTGGTGTAATTATCGCGGGATTTGTACTGTACATAAGAAAGAGAGCACAATCTCTCTCTGCCCCCCTTCCAATCCCCCCCTGCAGGGGAAAAGGGGATTTGGGGCATGGGGGGGTGAGCCGGTCAGCCGGGCCCCCAGACCCACGGCGGGCTATTCAAAGTCTCTCTCTTTCAAGCTCTCGAGTTTATTTTATGTCAAATTTATTATTTTTTTCTCATTTTTTTTTTCTGGAGTGTGTGGTGAAAAGAGAAGAAAAATGTTTAATAAAAAGCAATTGGTCTTTTATGCCACGTCAGCTCTCAGGGACATGGGGAAGCGGTGGGGGGGTGTCTTGCTTGTTTTTTGGGTGGGAGGGAAGGAGGGAGGCAGGAGGGCTGCGACTTGCGTTGGCCCCATCCGGCACCCCCCCAAATACACACAGGCCATTTCCGCACTGCCCTGCTATAGTAGTCTTATTCCACTTACAGCATCCTGTAGAATCCTGGGATCTGTAGTTTCCTAAGGCCCAAGACCTCTCTCGCTGAGAACTCTCAGCGCCCCTCCCTAAACTGCAAACCCCAGGATTCCCAGGATGCTGAAAGTGCAATAAGACCACTATAACAGTGTAGTGTGGAAAAGGCCAGCCACCCGAGGAGCTAATGCCTCTTGGGGGTTGTTACCCACAAAGCGCTCTCTTCCAGCACACAGGGTGGGAAATACCAGATTTTTATAACTTCTTCACAGCCAAAGGGGTACCTGGGAATAATTTCCAAAAAGCAAGCACCACAAAACAAAAGAATTCACCACTGCTTAGACATTTCTACGTGTTAACAAGTCAGCTACATAAAATCTACATAAAATCTGGTGGACTGCAAGTGTTACGGTGGGGGTACCCATTGATCCTGTCACATATGCTGCATCCCATAATATCTGGGGCAGTTAGCACCTCTCTGTCACGTTCTTTCAGGTAGATGACACCTGGCTTGACCAGAGTGCGTGGGAAAGGAGTCTCAGTGGATCACAAGTTGATCATGAGCCAGCAGTGTGATACCACAGCTAAAAAAGCCAATGTGATTCTGGGCTGCATCAACAGGGGTATAATGTCCAGGTTGATGGTCCCACTCTGTTCTGCTTTAGTGAGACCCCACCTGGAATAACACTGTGTCCGGATGTTGACAAACTGGGAGGCGTCCAGCAGAGGGTGACCAAAACAGCAGAAGCCTTCTGAGGACCGACAGGGGGGGCACCGGGGACGTTTAGCCTGCAGCAGAGAAGGGTAAGAGGCTGGCCCCTCCCGAAACTGCAAACCCCAGGATTCCATAGGAGGTTGAAAGTGGAATCATCGCGCTACAAGAGTGTAGTGCGGAAATGGGCTTCGTCGGCTGACATGACTGTATAGCCCCTCATCCCCAGGTCTCTCCGACGGGGGGGGCGATGGCGGCTGCAGGGGAGAAAGGGCGCGTTCCCCGGAGGGGTGAGAGATTCGAAGCCCGCCCCTCCTCCAGGCTCCTCCCTCTGGCCTCCCACTCCTCGCTGAGGACGAGGAGGCTGGGAGGGCACCCCCGCCTGTCGCTCAAACACCGCCGCGGCCAATCAGCGACGCCGCCTTCCACAAGGCCGGGCGCTTTCAAGAAGGACTGCCCAATTGGGATCCTGTGCCCGCCTCTGCCAACCAACCCGAGGAGCCGTCTCCATCCGGGTCCTCCGGCGCGGGTCTGGCCTTCTCTCCGAGCGACGCCCCTCGCGACGCGATGGGGCGGGGCCCTGTGGCGCGTCCATCAGCCGCCAGAAGGCGGGGTTACAAGTCCCCGGCTTCTTAGTGGCCAGGTCTGTCTACAAGCTGTGTTCTCATTGGTCACGAGCGAAGAAAAGGCGGGGCAGAGACGGAAGGAGTCCTGATTGGGCGGGACACCCGGAGGGCGTGGCAGGACTGGGGCTGAGGCTCGCTCCGGCACTTCCGGCGGAAAGAAGGCGGACGGGCAGGCGGGCGAAAGGGAGTGGGGAGCAGCGCCGCCGCCGCCAGGTGAGAAAGGGGAGGAGCTTCCGCCACGCCACGCCCCTCCCCTGCCTCCAGGGAGCCCGGCCGGGAGCGCCCCTGGGCATGTGCAGAGTGCTCGGCAGCTGTCGGCCCCCAAGCCCGCGCAGAGCGCCCGGGGAGCAGCCCGGGAGGCCTTCGGCGCCCCCCTCCCAAAAGGGTCCTGAGCCCCCCCAGCCGCCGGCGCGCCCCCTCGGGGAACCGAATCGGAGAGGCCAACTGGAGGGAGGAGCCACAGGGGGGCGGGGGCATTGGGAGGGGGTGCCCATGCGCTGCCTCCCTCGCCCCCCCGGGCGCCCCCTTTCAGAGGGCTGGGCTGGACGGCCCTCGGGGCCCCTGTGAGCTCGGGCATTCCCGCGGGGGGGGTCTTCAGGCTCCCGCCAGGCGCTGCTTCCGCCGCCGGGGCGCTTCCGAGCGTTTGTCTCCGTCGACCGTCCGCTCCGGGCGCTAGTCGGACAAGCGGCCTGGCACAGGACAGGGTGGTTCTGAGGCAGAACACCGGCTAAGCCCGGGAGGAGGGATTAATCAGCCCGAAGGAGACGCGGTGTGAAGATTAAGAGACCCCGATTTTCAGAGTAAATTTGTGTTGGTCATCTGTTAAGTGGGTGGTAGGTATTTAATTCGGCTTCACGTTGCGCCTCAGCTGCCTCCCTTACTTGCTGCTTAAGTTAAGCGACTGCGAGTGGCATTTGCAGTCACTCCTCTATTTGGGCGATTAATCCGCCCCCCGCCCCGGCTTAGCTGGTGTTTTGCATCTTTTTCAGACCCTCCTATGGTGGTTCTGTTGTGTTCCTATTTGCTTCTGAGGCCGCCTGAGCCGCTGGCCACTCCCCGTCCTGCGAGTGGGGTGAGGTGGGTGGTAACCTCTGCCAAGGGCGCCTCAGTTTCCCCCTCACTCTCACTCTCCTCCTCCCTTCCCTCTCTCTCTTTTGCAGCCCTCTGCCTGCCGGTCTGTCCTGGAGAGGGGGAAGATCTACTGGTGCCGGAGCCGGCGTGTCGCGATGGAGGCGGAGACGCGGAGCGTGCAGATCCAGTTCCCCCACTACGCAGCAGTGCTGCTGGAGTCCCTGAACAAGCACCGGCTGGAGGGGAAGTTCTGCGACCTGGCCGTCCACGTCCAGGGGAGGGTCTTCCGGGCCCACAAGAGCGTTCTGGCGGCCGCCTCCCCCTACTTCCACGACAAGCTCCTCCTTCACGACACCGACTGCCTGGTCCTGCCCGGCGTCATTGAGCCCGAGGCCTTCGAGAACCTCCTGCAGCTCATCTACTCGGGCCGCCTGAGGCTCCTGCTGGAGGCCCTGCCCAGCCACCTGCTGGTGGCCAGCGGCCTCCAGATGTGGCAAGTGGTAGACCAGTTCTCGGGCATCCTCAAGGAGCTGGACGGCGGCGGGCCCTGCCGCCCCTGGGGTGCCGCCCGGGCCACCGAGAGCCAGTCCCCCAGCAGCAGCAACTACTTTGGCCCCCGGGACGACGACCACGGGGAGAACGGAGCAGGGGCCACCCCAGGTGGGGCCCTGGGGCCTGGCCCTCACCGCTGCCAGGATGACGAGGATGACGACGAGGCCGAGGTGGTGAAGATCCGGGTGCAGCACGACGCCGAGGAGGAGGAGGAAGACGAGGAGGAGGAGGACGAGGAACAACACCATCGCCAGGGGCCGGTCTGTAGCGGCTCCAACAACGGGGCCCTGAAGGGTCTGCTGGAGGATGCGGAGGTGGATGGGGCCGGGGGGCCAGCCGGGCGGGTCAGGGGCCAACGTGGCGGGGAGCAGGGCGCCTCTTCCTCCTCCTCCTCCTCTTCCTCCATCTTCACCTCCCCCCACGAGGCTGCCCCCCGGGTCTTCTACATCAAGCAGGAGCGCTTTGACTCTGGGGAAGGGCCCACTGGTGGGGGTGTCAGCATCGGGGGGGCGCCTGGCTTGTGCCTATCTGTGGGGAGGCCCCTGGGGGTGACTGAGGGGCCCCCAGGGCTCTGCCAGGCAGAGATCCAGGAGTCGGGACAGGTCAGCTACATCTTCCCCGGAGGGGGTCCCTCCTGGCCCTCGACGCCAGACGGTTTCTCTCCCGGGAAGGGCCAGGCAACCTTCTCCGCAGACTCGGTGGCCTTCCCCGAGAGCTCCTGGAAGCCGCTGGACCTGCACGGCAACGAGATCCTCGCCCAGGCGGCCCACGGGCAGGCGGTCCACGCTCCGGTCAAGCTGCTCTCGGCCCCGGACGGGAAGAAGTTTGGCTGCCTGTGCGGGAAGCGCTTCGCGGTGAAGCCCAAGCGGGACCGGCACATCATGCTGACCTTCAGCCTGCGGCCCTTCGGCTGCTCCGTCTGCAACAAGAAGTTCAAGCTGAAGCACCACCTGACGGAGCACATGAAGACGCACGAGGGGACCCTCTACGCCTGCGAGGACTGCGGCCGCAAGTTCCGTGTCCAGAGCTGCTTCCTCAAGCACAAGGAGCTCTGCAAGGGGCAGGGCTGGGCCACCGCCTGCTGGACCTACAAGTAGCCCCTCAGCGCGGGGGTGGGGTGGTACGAGGGACGTGGAGGCCGGGAGGATGGCCGGTGGGCCGCAGCACCTCTGCCGCCGTCTCCAATGCCGACAAAGAGCCACGGATGGGGTTCCCCGGAGGGAGAGTGTGCGTGCGGCCCCTCACCCCCTGCGGTCCTGCACCAGGGGGGATGTGGGCCCCAAGAGGGGGCTGCATCAGGCCAGGCGGGGTGCCTGCTGTGGCTGCCCAACCCTGCTGCCGCCAAGTGAGTTCCTTCTGCCAGAGGTTCTGCCAGTTCTGGTCCACGGGATTGAGCCTGGTGTTCCTGTTTCCCCCTCCAAAGCTGAGCATAGCCCCCCCAGCACTGTTTAGGGATGACGAGCTCAGCCCCCCTGCAGCCCGGAGCCTTTTTTGGGTGGCTCCTGCTCCCCACGCAGTCCTAGAATCCTAGAGTGGGAGGAGACCCTGGGGTCATCCAGTCCAACCCCCTGCTAGGCAGGGACTCACATTGAGGCATTCCCGACAGTCTTTATGCGGGAGCCGCTCTCCCAGCCCCAGTGAGCCCCATTTCCTGGACTGGAGTAAGAGGGGTTGGGGTGCCCATTGCATATCCCCTCTCTGGCAGTGGCCCCCACAAAGCACCCAAACAGATGTGAGCCCTCCTTGTCCCGGGGGAACCATTAGGACGGATGCCCACCGATGGGTCTCTCCCTTCCAGGGACACTGACTTAACTGGTGGCCAAAGACGGGAAGGGAGAGAAAGTGGCAACCTGGCACTGCCCCCCTCCGGCCCCCAGTCACGAAGAGACGGGGGGGCCGCCTCGCTGGGGCTGCCTGAGGCCAGGGTCCTTGCCTTGCTGGGCGGGGGGACTTTTCTGGGGGTCTTTTTCTGGCAGGCTCTGATCAGATCCTGTTGGCCTTAGGGGGTCTCCTTGTGTGTAAAGGGTCAGGAGGCCTTTCTGTCTCCCTGCTGCCTAAGACGATGTGGAAGAGAAGAGGGCGAGGGTTGGGGGGGCCTGGGTGAACCAGGGTCAGCTGGTCAGTCAGTGGAGGGGGGGGTGTGATGACCCAAGGAGCCCCAGACGGCACGGGCCATGGGGTGGGAGGAGGTTGCCGCTTTTGGAGGAGAGCCTGGGCCAGATCCCTCTGCCAGTTTCTCTCTCTCTTTCTCTCTCTCTTTCTCTCGTCTTAACATTTCAAATTCTTTCTGGAGAGTTTATGGAGAAAATCACAGATTTTGGCATGTTTTTTATTAAAAAACTAGGTTGAACCAAACATAATTGTCAGCCTTGCCTTCCAGGCGTTGGCTAGGGGCAGATAGGGAGGGAGGACTGCAGTGGGTGAAGCTGCTGGCGGAGTGATGACCAGCCCAACTGGGAAGGGCTAGCTAGCCCTGAGCGGAGGGGGAGAAGAGGCCGGAGCAGGGGAGGGGGTTGCAGCTGCCCTCCATGATGTTACACATCTGCACATGGATGCATGTACACACACGCTCCCGCGTTGAAGAAGAGCAACAGAGAATCTTAGAATCGTAGAGTTGGAAGAGGCTCCGGGGGCCACCCAGTCCAACCCCCTTCTGCCACACAGGAGGACACAATACAAGCCCTCCCTTGGACAGATGGGCACCCGGCCTCTGCTTAAAGGCCTCCAAAGAAGGAGATGCCACCACACTCCATGGCAGTGGTTCTCAAGCTGTGGGTCCACAGAGGTTTGTGGACTTCAGCTCCCAGAAGCCCCAGCCACTATGGTCAATGTTCAGGGCTTCTGGGAGCTGAAGTCCACAAACATCTGGGGACCCACAGGTTGAGAACCACTGCTCCATGGAGGGAGCAGATTCCCCTACCGGAGAGCTCTGACCATCAGGAAGTTCTTCCTGAGGTTCAGGTGGAATCTCCTTTCCTGCAGCTTGAATCCATTGCTCCTTGTCCTGGTCTCTGGAGCAGCAGAAAACAAGCCCTCTCCTTCCTCTACATGGCATCCCTTCAAATATTTAAACGTGGCTATCATGTCCCCTCTTAACCTTCTGCAGACTAAACATCCCCAGCTCTCTCAGCTGCTCCTCAGAGGGCTTCATGGCTTCCAGACCCTCTGCTATTTTGGTCACCCCCTCCCTCTGGACACGCTCCATCTCGTCCATCTCCTCCTTGAACTGAGGTGCTCGGAACTGCACACAGGATTCCAGATGAGGTCTGACCAAAGCAGAATAAAGCGGTACTATAGCTTCCGTGTTCCATGTTCTTTCCATGTTCTTGTTGATGCAACCAAGAATGGCGTTGGCTTGCTTGCCAACCGCACCGGCAGGGGTGCTGGGAATGGCAGTCTAAGTGCCTCTGCGGCACAGCGTTTTCCTCAGCGCCACCCTCGCAAGAAGGATGCTTGAGGCAGTGAGAGTGGACGGGACATCTCCATTTCGCCAAGGGGCGAGAAGACCGTGCCACAAGTTTCTGTTGCAGACTTTCCCAGCAGCACGGAGGCCCCACCGGGACCCCTTCTTCTGCCCACAAGTTCAGCACAAGCATGGGGGGCAAATCTGGGAGCCAGTTTGGGTGCAGAGGCAATTATCCAAGGGGCGATTGCCTGCATCGTTCCAGGAGCAAGGGGGGGCCTTGGCTGGTGACCCCCCCTTCCACTTTAGTGGCTGCTGGAATACGTTTAGCTCTCCCTCCTTGTCCCTTTCCAGCCAAATGGGAGCATGGGGGTCAGAACAGCGTTCTGGTGGGGAGGGCACAGCGCTGTGGCCTGGGGTCGAGGAGGCCGTGCCAGGGTGGGAGGGGGCACCGTTGGCAAAGGTTCCCCGTGGTGCAGCAGCCGCATCTCTCAGACAAAGTGTGTGTGTGTGGGGGGGAGAGTCTAAATAGGTTTTGAACAAGGGTCCACATTTTCTCAATTAAATACCTTAGCTTTGGAATGCAGTTAATATAAAGCCTGTGGGATGAACAGGCTGTGCGTTTTTTCTCCGCTGTAACTTCCATTTCGTTGGCTTGGGAAAGAGTCGCGCTCGTGTGGTGGACTGCTTTGAATGTTGGACTACGACTCTGGAGACCAGAGTTTGAATCCCTTCTCAGCCATAGAAACCCTCTGGGTGACCTTAAGCAGGTCACATTCTCTCAACCTCAGGGGAAGGCAAAAAAAAAAATACTTGAACAAATCTTGGCAAGAGAACCCCGTGATGATCTTGCCTTAGGCAGTGGTTCTCAACCTGTGGGTCCCCAGATGTTTTTGGAGTTCAGCTCCCAGAAGCCCTGAGCATTGACCATAGTGGCTGGGGCTTCTGGGAGCTGAACTCCAAAACATCTGGGGACCCACAGGTTGAGAACCACTGCGGGCCACCGTTGAGTCAGAACAGAAGGCCCAAAACAGCGATCCGTACTATGCAGTTGTATGGCATGGAGCATCACGCTTGCCCACGGAGTCCCTCCTGGCCACCAAGCTCTCAGGTGCGCAAGCCCACTTGCCAGGGCAGGGGGTGGGTGCAGTGGGAAAAAAAGAAGGGCTTCTATCTCCCTCCCCAATTGCTGGAGACCTGAGGGGGGCAGCTGTTTTCCCAGGGGTCCCGCTCCCTCCCCTGGCCACTAAATGGCTGGGACAGTGTGCCCCTGCTGAGGCGACACGTAGGTGTGGGAAAATGCCGCTGTGTCCCACCCACGGGCTTCCTCTTCTTCCCTGCGCTGAGCCGCCGGATGCTGGAAGCAGCCGTGAGGGCCCCGTCCGCCTGCTGGTGTCGGTGAGTTCCTCTGTCTTTCGGCTCTTTGCAGGGGAAGGGGGCTGCTTGGAAGATTTGTTGGGATTGCAGGCGACGAGCAGGGGATCGAGCCTCCGAGGGGAAGAAGGCACACCACACGCAGCCAGAGCCAGAGAGAAATCCAGCACGTGTGGAGCAGAGTCACCGCCGGGATTTCAAATTCTCTTTCGCAGGCTCTCAGGCCATTTCCGCACGGGACTGTTATAGCGCGATGGTTCCACTTTCGACGTCCGATGGAATCCTGGGGTTTTGCAGTTTAGGGAGGGGCCGGGGAAGTGGCCTAGGGACCCCCAGGGCCCATCCAGCTCAACCCCACGCAAGCTCTTCCCAGCTGCTTCGCCGACCGGCTGGAAGAGTCAGAAAAAGACTCCGCGCCCCTTTTTCTAAGGTCCCCGAAGATGATGGTGATGGGGCGCCCCACCTTTGAGGGGGCCCCCCTGTTTTCCTGCGTTGAGTCAAGCGCTGGATTTGGGTTGGCCTTAGGTGGTAAACACCTAAGCAACTCAGGCCATTTCCGCATGGCACTCTTATAGCGCGATGATTCCACTTTCAACCTCCTATGGAATCCTGAGGGAGAGGCATTTTTGGCCTCAGTAAACTGCAAACCCCAGGATTCCATAGGAGGTTGAAAGTGGAATCATCGCGCTATAACAGTCCAGTGCGGAAGCCACGCGTTTGGCCTCGCAGAATAGAGCAAGCGCCAGCTTACAATTGGGCTATTTCTGCACTACGCTGTTACAGTGCTATTACTCCACTTTCAATATCCTGTGGAATTCTGGGGTTCGTAGTTTACTGAGGCCAAAAATGCCTCTCCCTAAACTGCAATTCCCAGGATTCCATAGGACGTTGAAAGCGGAATGATAGCCGCGTTCCGTTCAGAAACAAGGGTGAGCGCGCCACCCTGTGGAAGACCGAAGGGTTGCACCCGGGAAATGGCCGCCCTCCCCGTGCGGCGCCGCTCTGAAAGAAGGAGGACAGCCCCACCTTGTGGAGGATCCGGGCACTGCACCGTGGCGCTATCACCTTTCGAAAGAAACCCTTATTATTATTATTATTATTATTATTATTATTATTATTATTATTTATTAAAAGAGTTTCAAACATTGAAATAAGCACCAGCAGATCTATTGCAAAAACAAAACTCATGAGTACACTATACAACTTAGACTAAAACAACATAAACAAAGAAAAGAAAAAAAATAAAAATTTCCACTTGATTAGACCTGTTGATATTACAATATTTTATATTCAGGATCTGGATCCCGACTTCTGTATCTATTAATCAATACGGCGTTAATTCTTTTTGTCTCAAAAGATACGAATTCTATCAATGAGAGTAGGTTAAACATGTGTGTGTGCATATATATATATATGCATATCTATTAGGTTCCGTATCACAATCCCACTCATCTTCCTGCAAATATTTCTCCTTTCCATTTCTCTTTAAAAAAAGATATTAACGGTTCCCAAGTTTTATTAAATTCCCCTATACTTTTATTATTAAGAGACAGAGTTATTTTGTCCATAATCATCATATCCCAAAGGGCTTTTTCCCATTCTTCTTCCATAGGGATTTCATGAGATTTCCAATATCTCGCGAATACAATTCTGGCACATACTATCCTATAAAACATAATCCTTCCATGCTTCTTTTCCATCACATCTTCCAAGATATTCAATAAATATGTTTCTGGAATCAGCCTATATTTAACTCCTAAAACTTTCTCCATGGTTAAGTGAATAGATTTCCAATATCTCTGTGCATGAATACAGAGCCACCATTGATGGTAAAAGGTGCCTTTTAGAAATCTTAATTGACAACAGAAGGAACATCCAAGGCAGAGTGTCCTCTCCTATATGTTTTTTTTTCCTACTGAAGAAGGCAGAGGAGCTTTGAAAGCTTGCATACTTTTTGCATTTTGGCTGGTCAACGAAGGTATCACTCTTTGGAAGATTTCTTTATATTATGCCGCATGGCCAACACAGCTTTCCCAAATAGATTTGACTTTCCCACAGCAGTGACCCTCCTAATCTCCCTTTTTCCGACCTTTCCTGCCTCGTGGGCATGGGAAGTCCCGGCACGTTTTCCTCCTAGCCACTGGCAAAGACAGAACAGTGAAAAGGTGGCCAAAGGTTTCCTTAGAGCAAGCCCAACGTGCCTCTCTTTATCTAAGTTCTCCTCTAGACTTTCAGATTCTACAAGAATTATTTTTCCCCCAAAAGAAGCAACTGAGATCCAAACAGAACCAGAATGAAAGCTCTTTTGGTGTTTTCCACATTCTTGTCATCTCTGATTTTTGTTATTTTTGTGTGGCTTCAAGTCATGTGCAGAAGACCCCCCCAAAAAAATGCAGCAAGAATCCCTTTATGCCAATGGTTCTCAACCTGTGAGTCCCCAGATGTTTGTGGACTTCAGCTCCCAGAAGCCCTGAGCATTGACCATAGTAGCTGGGGCTTCTGGGAGCTGAAGTCCACAAACATCTGGGGACCCACAGGTTGAGAACCACTGCTTTATGCCAAACCTTGGCCTTTTCCCCACCAGAAATGGGTAATAAGCCCCTCTGGAAAGTGGCTCTTGAGATGTTTTCTGCAGAGAATCAAGGCCTCTGAGGCCACGTGGAGTTTCCTGATCCGCCCGCAGAACCTGAAGCTCTTCACCATAAGGGTGGTACAAGTTTTTTATTCAAGAAGTATATCTTACAAATGGTTTTCCTAAAACAGTCAAAATTCGGCAGAAACGTTACAAAAATACACTCATATGTGCTTGCAATGCATTCAAGAGCTGCTGAAAAGGAAGAAAACAGAAGTTAGGACATAATGTGAACGGCACAGCACTGGTTCCCTCCTCGTATGATATCAAGTATCTGCCGTCAACTTAAGGGTTCCTGACTCTCTCCTCCTCCATCTTCTCCAGGAACGTGGCCTCCGTGGCGGCCAGCGCGGGACCTGTGGAATGGGCTGGGGCTTAGGAAGTGGCCGCGGGTGCAGACCCCAACCAGCTCAGTCGAGGTCGCCGGTGGTCGCTGCCAGTGCTGGGGGCCCCGTGGCCGTGCGGCGCCCAGGTCGCCCTCCGCCGCCGCCTCCACCTCTGGCCGTCGCAGGACATGTTGTTGCACTGGTCCTTCCCCATTTCAGGTCCATAATAAAGCTACCATAAATGATACAGCCACGATTTTAAAAATTTTCCCAATAAGAACTTTCGAATTTCTCAATCCGCTTTTGAAAGAAGCCAGTATTCTTTTTGTTTTGGTTGTATGCATCGTGTATGTTTAATAACGTATAAATAAGTATAAAGAAAAGAATTCAGCATTCATGACATTTACCTAAGAGAGTCCCTTTCCTTGCACCATCCAAATCCCGGGTGTCCCATTCTCCAACGCCTCACTTTTTGACAGCTGGCTCTTTCAACCATATCCCCTACCCCATTCTTTTGACAAGGGGGTCAGGGTGTTTTGGCTAAAGAAAGAGCGGGGTGCAGCCTCCCCCAAGGCACGGCGGGGCTGCTCTGCGATGGCCAAGGGCCTGGTCACAAACCCAGCTGCTCACGAGCCACGGGGACGGTGCTCCTGCTGCCTGCCGTTGCCGAGGGGGAAGCCGTCGGCCCCCAGGAGCTCTGCCGAGGGCTTCGTCCCAATGCCAGCTGCTTGCAAGCCACAGGGATGGACGGACGGACGGACGGCACCGCTGCCAGCTGTCACAAGGTGGGAAGCAGCCTCTCCTCTTCGACTATTCCCACTTTCTGAGAGCACTCCGGCCCCTAACCTGTAAGATAAGCAGGGTGAAGACTTTGAGGCAGAGACCCAGAGCCACAGGGACCAAGCTGTGCTTTCTGCTTCCAGGCATTTCTCCGTAAAGCAAAGAGGGTCACTAAGCCGGCTTTCTTCAGAGGAACTTCTGCCTTACCCACACTTCACCTTCACAGAAACACAGCATAACCCAGGAAAATTGGATTACATTTCCACATGGAAAGCTTGGAAAATAGAACACAATTTTTCAGTTGTTGTCCACCCCCCCCCCAATACTAGAATTGCGCATCACTCAGAAATACGTCTGGACTCACTACAAGCAATTGGAAACTAAGATCCCCCCCTTCCCCTCAGAACAGTTCTTTGGCCAATTTGGAAGGAAAGAAGACAGGGGATTATGGAAATGCAAACACTGACTAGCCTCTCACGTCATTTCAAGGATAACTGGCATTCACTTCCATGTTTCAGCACCTCAGAATGCACTCTGCACATCTTCAGGGAGGCTATTTGTTACTCACCCCCCCACACACAAATGCACGCTGCTCAAAACAAATTTAAAGAGAAGCAAAAACAAAGGGCTCCAAGCACCGACGAAAACGAAAAGCTTCTTACCAGATGGAGGCAGTGACCTGAGAGCCGCTAGAACTGTTTCCTTTGCAATTTTGGCTTTAATCCCTTTTCTTCTTTAGCCCCACTTCACTCTTAAAACAGCAGAAAGTGCACAAAAATGTGAGGCAGAAGTGATCATAAGATCACTACCCGTTCCAGAATTTGAGCCCTCCCCAGTTCTGCCTGGTGCCCTTTCGCACTACAAAGTCACAATGCTGTGATTTCCACTCTACCGGCCACGGCAACATCCTGGGGAATCCCGGGATTTGCACTTTGTTGTTGCCGTCTGCCTTCAAGTGGTTTCCGACTTATGGTGGCCCTAAAGTGAATGCATCACATGGGGTTTTCTGTGATTGTGCGATGCACCCACGGCCGCCAGCATTTGGCATTCTCCGCCGGAGAGCTCCAACGCCTCTGCCCAAACCAAGCTAATTATCGCCCAGTCAGCCTGACATCAGTACCTGGAAAGATCCTGGAGTGGATCATCAAACAGTCAGTTTCTAATCACTTAGAAAACAATGCCGTAATTATGAAAAGCCAACATGGATTTCTCAAAAACAAGTCACGCCAGACTAATCTTATCTCTTTTTATGATAGAGTTACTTGCTTGGTAGACGAAGGGAATGCCCTGGACATAGTATATCTCGATTTCAGTAAGGCCTCTGACAAAGTTCCCCATGACATTCTTGCAAAGAAGTTAGTAAGATGTGGGCTGGACAGGGCTACCGTCAGGTGGATTTGTAACTGGTTGGCCGACCGTACCCAAAGGGTGTTCACCAATGGCAGATTCTCATCCTGGAGGGAAGTGACTAGCGGGGTGCCACAGGGTTCTGTCCTGGGCCCGGTGCTGTTCAATATCTTCATTAATGACTTGGATGAAGGAATAGAGGGCACGCTGATCAAATTTGCAGATGACACCAAATTGGGAGGGGTTGCTAATACGCCAGAGGACAGGATCAAAATTCAAAAGGACCTGGACAGATTGGAGAGCTGGGCCAAGGCTAACAAAATGAAATTCAACAGAGAGAAATGTAAGGTCCTACACTTAGGCAGAAAAAATGGAATACAGAAATATAGGATGGGGGACACGTGGCTGGATAGCAGTACGTGTGAAAGGGATCTAGGAGTCTTCATAGACCACAAGTTGAACATGAGTCAGCAGTGTGATGCAGCAGCCAAGAAGGCCAACGCAATTCTTGGTTGCATCAATAGGAGTATGGTGTCTAGATCGAGGGAGGTATTGGTACCACTCTATTCTGCATTGGTTAGACCTCATCTTGAATACTGTGTCCAGTTCTGGGCACCCCAATTCAAGAAGGATATGGATAAGCTGGAGCAGGTCCAGAGGAGGGCAACCAAAATGGTGAGGGGCCTGGAAGCCATGCCCTATGAGGACAGACTTAGAGAGCTGGGTATGTTTAGTCTGCAGAAGAGAAGGTTGAGAGGGCACATGACGGCCATGTTTAAATATTTGAAGGGGTGTCATGTCGAGGAGGGAGAAGGCTTGTTTTCTCCTGCTCTGGAGACCAGGACAAGGAGCAATGGATGCAAGCTGCAGGAGGGGAGATTCCGCCTGAACCTCAGGAGGACTTTCCTGACGGTCAGGGCTGTCCGGCAGTGGAATGTGCTGCCTCCATGGAGTGTGGTGGAGTCTCCGTCTTTGGAGGTTTTTAAGCGGAGGCTGGATGGCCACTTGTCGGGAGGGCTTTGAGGGCTTTCCTGCATGGCTGAAGGGGGTTGGACTGGATGGCCCCTGGGGTCTCTTCCAACTCTACATTTCTATGATTCTATGATTCTATGAAACTATAAATCCCAGGATCCCACAGAACGTTGCCATGGCACCTGAAATGGAATCGGAGTGTAAGTGGAGATGATGCGTAAGGAGCAAAAAACCATTAGCTGCGTTACACCTCTGACAAATAGTGTATTGAGATAAGCCTTTATTAAAAAGATGTTATGGTGATGTATTCTCAGAACCACAGTTTTTGTTGTATAGGAAGTAATCGGAGAGCTACAGTCACACTTGATATACGGGTTAAAAACTGCTGACCACCAACTGGCCGAAACTGAGCATTCCAATTTTCTAATCCATTCCTGCTATAAGCCTTGCACACCATATTTTTTGTGAATAACACACACACACACACACACACACACACACACACACACACACACACACAGATTGTTGGCTTAGGTACTCCAGCAGCCTCAATAACGGCTTCTAAAATTAAAGGAGCCTCGGAAGCACTGAGAGCCGCAGGGCCAAATCTAGCTCGTAATAACTGCCATAATTGCAGTATTGCCGTTTAGCCGCTGAAAGTAAATTAAATTGGTATTACAGTTTTGACAAGGAGAGAAACTTATCACCATCACCTAGTAACTGGTTTAAAATAGAAATCCCGTTTTCTCTCCGAACATGGCTCTCCAACAGCTGCTTGCAAAAGCAAAACCATCCACACCCTGGAGTTCTGTGACTTCTTGAGAAACACAGGTTGCTTTGATTGGAGATATACCACGGCCCCTCCAGTTCTGAGGGGGTCGGGCGTGCAGAACCCTTGCAAAAACCACAAATACTTGCCCCCCCATCTATGATCCCCCTCCCATTTCCTTCTGGGGCTCCCCCTCCGCCATTTCCCTTCCCTTTTGCCCTGGCGCAAGTTCTCAGCACCAGGGCCAGAGGAACCAGGAAAAAACCCCACTTCAGCTTGGTCAGATTTTCTGAGTATCCAAAGAAAGATAAGGTAGAGGAATAGGTACAGGAATACCTGGCCACACTGGAGGAATTCAAGTCTCCAGGGCCAGATGAATTGCATCCTAGGATATCAAAAGAGCTGGCAGAGGTCATTTTGGAACCGCTTGCTATAATCTTTGAGAAATCTTGGAGGACAGGAGAAGTTCCAGCAGACTGGAAGAGAGCAAATGTTGTTCCCATCTTCAAGAAGGGAAAAAAAGAGGACCCAAATAATTATCGCCCAGTCAGCCTGACATCAGTACCCGGAAAGATCCTGGAGCAGATCATTAAGCAGTCAGTTTCTAATCACTTAGAAAGCAAGGCGGTAATCACGAGAAGTCAACGTGGGTTTCTCAAAAATAAGTCATGCCAGACTAATCTTAGCTCTTTTTCCGATAGAGTTACTTGCTTGATAGATGAAGGGAATGCTGTGGATGCAGCATATCTCAATTTCAGGAAGGCCTTTGACAAAGTACCCCACGACATTCTTGCAATGAAGCTGGTAAAATGCGGGCTGGACAGGGCTACCGTTAGTTGGATTTGTAATTGGTTGACTGACCGAACCCAAAGGGTGATCACAAAGGGTTGCTTCTCATCCTGGAGAGAAGGGACCAGCGGGGTGCCACAGGGTTCTGTCCTGGGCCCGGTGCTGTTCAATATATTCATCAACAACTTGGATGAAGGAATAGAGGGCAAGCTCATCAAATCTGCAGATGACACCAAATTGGGAGGGGTTGCTAATATGCCAGAGGACAGGATCAAAATTCAAAAGGACCTGGATAGATTGGAGAGCTGGGCCAAGGCTAACAAAATGAAATTCAACAGAGAGAAGTGTAAGGTCCTACACTTAGGCAGAAAAAATGGAATACAGAAATATAGGATGGGGAACACGTGGCTGGATAGCAGTACCTGTGAAAGGGATCTAGGAGTCTTCATAGACCACAAGCTGAACATGAGTCAGCAGTGTGATGCGGCAGCCAAGAAAGCCAATGCAATTCTCGGCTGCGTCAATAGGAGTATGGTGTCTAGATCGAGGGAGGTACTGGTACCACTCTACTCTGCTTTGGTTAGACCTCATCTTGAATCCTGTGTCCAGTTCTGGGCACCCCAATTCAAGAAGGACACGGTCAAGCTGGAGCAAGTCCAGAAGAGGGCGACCAAAATGGTGAGAGGCTCCAGCCATGCCCTATGAGGATAGACTTAGAGAGCTGGGGATGTTTAGTCTGCAGAAGAGAAGGTTAAGAGGGGACATGATAGCCATGTTAAAGTATTTGAAGGGATGCCATGTAGAGGAAGGAGAGGGCTTGTTTTCTGCTGCTGCAGAGACCAGGACAAGGAGCAATGGATTCAAGCTGCAGGAAAGGGGATTCCACCTGAACCTCAGGAAGAACTTCCTGACGGTCAGGGCTGCCCGGCAGTGGAATCGGCTGCCTCGGAGTGTGGTGGAGTCTCCTTCCTTGGAGGTTTTTAAGCAGAGGCTGGATGGCCACTTGTCGGGAGTGCTTTGAGGGTTTTCCTGCATGGCAGGGGGTTGGACTGGATGGCCCCTGGGGTCTCTTCCAACTCTACATTTGTATGATTCTATGATTCTATAAGCAACAGCTGCGCTAGGCTGCAGACCTATATAACTGCCGCCCTTCCCCTCCAGAAGTTGTCAGAGCTTATCTGACCTCCCACCCTGCCGGATACATCGCCCAACTCTGGACTATTCTGGTTGACCTTGGACGGTCCCTCTCTCGCCTTGGACTTCTCTTGGACTTTATTGATAATCCTGTGCTTACTGCCTGGAACTAAGTAAGAAGCCAGGAGATATTCTGATCCATTTGAATTATCAGCTGTGCTGCTGGGACTGAGCTAGGACAATGCGATTCATCTAATTTCCCCTTATAAATGCAGGACTGCATGTTTTTTAAAATCATGTACCTTTTTATTTGAAAAGGAAAATGCATTGACCAAATTTTCTACTTCTACATTATTATTTTTCCTATTTGTGTGGAACTTTACCACACACACACAAAAAAAAGAATGACTCAGTTAAGGAAGTTCCACACGTCCCTGGGCATTACTTCTTTAACAGAAAATTGGCATCAGAGGGAGAAATAGCATGGAAAGAATAGGGATAGGTTTGTATCCCCCAAAAGGAAGACCAGTTCTGCATGTTCCAGCAAAGTTTTTATTCAAAATATGTACATGTGAAATAAAGGGAAGCAATAGCTTTTTTTTTTTTTTTTTGCAAGGAAAAGGGAATAATATTTTAACTGTAGGGTTTTTTCTAATTAGAAAAAAAACCACAAAGCACAGGATACATTTCTACAAAATAAAAAGCAAAAAGAACATAACTAAGTTAAACCATTGGGCTAAACAACACTACCTAACACAGAGTAAAAATGAGGTCCCCACCCCTGGAGTATACACCTTTTAGTAAAATAACAGCAACACTTTTAAGAGTACTCTAATAAATAGTGTTAGCATAATCATCAATCAGTAGGAAAATTGGAAGTGAGAGAAATAAAATACATTTTTGGTTTCTGCAAGTATTATTAATATGTATTACTCACATATATGTATTAGCTTATAACACATTTTAGACATATGTACGCATATATTTTAGTATATTTTGTATTTGAGCTCCGGTAATAAAATAAGTCTAATGAGGAAGATTTTTAGAGATGGTAGGGCCTCTCAGAGACCTTGAAGAAGTAACTGGTATATTTCAGATAACACAGTAGACGAGACAAGGTCGCCGTCTGTAAAGGAGTAAACTTATTGATCGGAACGCAAAGGGGGTACTTTGGAACGGCCGATAAGACACCTGGGATGTAACATGGGAAACAGGGGTACACGGCGGAGACGCGCGATCAAAATGGGGATGGGAAATGTAACTTCTTAGGCGATCCTCGTAGGCCATACCTTTGGGGTCCTATCCAGTGGGATCCCAGGGGAGGGAAAACCTGCAACGGGACCACGAGGACAAAATACGAGGTATTCCCTAGTGGGAGCGTCCTCCCCCTCGGAGGCATTGGCTCTGCAGAGACGTATTTTAAATAAACATTTAATGCGATCCTGTGCTAAATTGTTCTATGAGTCCTTTCTGCTATCTCTTACAGAAGTCAAAGGTAAATCTCTTTTTTGTTATTTTTTTACTATTGTCTTTTCTTTACTATTTTCTTCTTGTTTGTTCCCTAGTTTTTGTTTTTTCTTGTTTCATATTTTTTTTATAGTACTGGGGGGGGGAATTAAGTGCATTAGTTTGGCTATTTGGCATAATTCAGCGAGCTTAAGAGCCCATTCTTCCACAGCCAGCACTTGAGTCCATTTCCAGGTTTGAGCAAACAACAATCTTGCAGTGTTAGCATTTAACGAAGAAGCAGTCCTTATGTACTCGCCGATTCCTGATCCGTAACATCCAGCAAGAACATATGAGGTGATACAGTAGAGTCCCGGTTATCCGACCTGCGGTTATCCGACGCTCCGGATTAACCGACGCCGCGGCTGCCTGGGGGCGTGGCTGCAGGCATTCCCGCGCCCCCAGACGTGCCCCGACACGCCCCCGACACGCCCCCAAAATGGCGGCCACCACGGGCGTCCGGGTAATCCGACCTTTCGGTTATCCGGCGCTCCGCACGCCCATTTAGGTCGGATAACCGAGACTCTACTGTATTACAAAATCCACTTTTTATAGTTTTTTTTTTTAAAATTATCATATAAATCTTAGCGACCAATGACTTTTTGCTTTCTTACAGGTCTCCCACACATGGAAAAAAGAACCAGACATCCCCAACAATGATTTAAAACATTGTCAGACATTTTTGACAAATTATTTGGAGTTAAGCAACACCTATACATCACCTTATACGTGTTTTCTTTTAGATTGTTACACAAAGGAAATTTTGTATCTTTAGGCCACATTTCCCCCCCGATTCCTCCATTTGAACACAGGGCCCAAAATTTTGCACTTGCTGTATCATATACTCCTTGATATGTTCATCCTCTTTCTTTAATTCCAAAAGACATTTATATCTTTTTAAATTACATAAGTCATCGTATTTACACAACTCTAGAAAACTCATTTTGTTTGAACTCTCTTGGTGTTAAGATCTCTCTTATCATTGTTAAATCTTTCTTGAAACTGCATACAAGCAAACCACTGAAGATCTCTGCCTTCCTTGAGAACAATCTCAATTAATTTAAAGTCCCAATTATCTTGTTCTTGCTTCCCCTTTGCTGGAGGTACTGGTGAGTTACCTGCTACGTCTGAAGGGGCAGGACTCTGCTGGAGCTGGCACTGCTGTTACCACCGTGATCTGGCCTGGCTTTGGTGAACCAAAGATATCATTTTTGATATCATAATTCGGTCTTACTCTGCCACCAGCCAAGTGTTTGTGAGGCCCCGCCGAAAAAGTGCGAAGCTAGGTACGGATGATACTTGCTGCTCCCATCAAACGCCAGATATTGCCAGATCCGCTTCAGGGGGAGACCTCCCGACACAAACACCTTAATTACAAATGCACGGTAAAACGAAAGGACTCTCTGCCTGAGAGGGAGCACCCTGGCGAGCTAGGCACTTAACGGCCAAGCTAGCCGCATCTACATACCGGCCATACTATTGTCAATTCGGCATATAATTCAATCATGTAAATCCCGACCTTTTGGAGGCTTTGTCTCCAGCCCAAAACTTATTGTTCTCACCCGAGACCAGACTAGCCTGCAGTCGTTCGTTCCCCTATAAAAAGCCTCCCCGTTTTGGTAGTCCAGTGGACTTCGCTGGACCTGGCCGAACTCCACTGGAACTCTCGCTGAATCACTTCCTGAAATCACTTGAAGCTCCCGTCGGAACTTCTCCTTGCCTCGCTGCCGCTCGGTCCAGCAGATTCCCCTCGGCCCCCACGCCGGGTTTCCTCCTCCTCCAGGACTTCGGACAGGTGGCGTGTTGCCCATTCCCCAAATTCTCTTTCTTTCCTTTTCTAGTTAGGAGTGTGCTTGTGTTTTATTATTTTGTGTTTAATAAATATTGTTAGTATTTTAAAACTGCTTGACTCCTCACTGACCTGAACCGGTATACATAGGATAAAAGATCCCGCTGCGTTGCCCTGCCTCTCGTTAGCCAAGAGAGTGCTCCAGCTAATTTCCCCACCTTGCTTGTTGTTGTTTGGTTATTTGGGCGCCCCTCCCGGGACCCCCAATCGACAGGGTAACACTGCCCCCTGTTCTGTTTGTGGCACTGTAGCTTCTTCCTGTACAGCAGGTCCTGGCACGCCCCTTCTTTCAGGCTCTGAGTGTCGTGTCCAAGGCAGACCAAGCAGTTAATTAGCAAGCAGCAGAGCAGGGCTTACTCGCAAGGCAAGAGCAGCGGTAGTCCAAACAAAGTTCCAAAGTAAACGAATCCACAAGGCAGATCTGAGTTGTGGTCAAACAAGCGCAGAAGTTTAGGAAGGTCAGGATGCAACCACTAGGAAGATCAGTTGCTGACTGTGGAAGGGAGGGGCCACTGGCAGCCCTTTTTCTTGCTAATGATGTTGCCACAGGTGTTCCCTCATTAGGGCTCATTTGTTACTTAAACAGGCTGAGCAGCGAAGCCTCCTCTCTGGCGTCGTATCTCTTGCACGATCTTCTGATAGTTGTTCCCCTTGCTCAGGCTCCTGCTGTTATTTGTTATCTTCCCCTGAGCAACCTTCTGGGGGAAACATCTTCCTCTGGAAAACATCTGCCTCAGATTCAGAATCCTCCTCCTCTTCATCGTCAGGGTCTCCAAGGCAGGGCGTGACACTGAGTCAATGTTCTGGAAGCAGAGCAAGACACAATTTTAACTCTGGCTCTTTCCGTACCTTACCCTTTTGCAGAGTCTTCTGGTGGGGATCTCAGCATTGGCTTTGCCAGGAGGGGATCACTCCCTGCAGAAGGGAGCATGGTGGCCATGTTCAAATATCTGAAAGGATGTCATGTCGAGGAGAGAGCAGGCTTATTTTCCACTGCTCCAGAGACTAGAATTCAAACTGGATTCAAACTGCAGGAAAAGAGATTCTACTTAAACCTTAAGTAGAACTTCCAGATGGTCAGAGCTGTCCAGCAGTGGAATCTGCTGCCTCCATGGAGTGTGGTGGAGTCTTCTCCTTCCCTGGAGGTTTTTAAGCAGAGGCTGGATGGTCATCTGTCCAAGGGAGAGCTCCAATGTGGGTTCCTGCATGGCAGAAGGGGGTTGGACTGGGTGGCCCCTGGGGCCTCTTCCAACTCTAGGATTCTATGAGAACCCTAGGATAATGACACCACGCTGGAGACAGTACAGTGTAGTGGTCATAGCGCTCAGTGAGGACTCCAGGGTTCCAATACTGCCTCAGCCACCAAGACCCATGGGGGCACATCAGACAAGTCACACTCTCTCGGCCTCAGAGGAAGGCAATGGGGGTAACCTCCTCTGAGGTCTGAAGTCTCCAGGGCCAGATGAATTGCATCCTAGGATATTAGAAGAGCTGGCAGAGGACATTTCGGAACCGCTTGCTATAATCTTTGAGAAATCTTGGAGGACAGGAGAAGTTCCAGCAGACTGGAAGAGGGCAAATGTTGTCCCCATCTTCAAAAAGGGGAAAAAGAGGACCCAAATAATTATCGCCCAGTCAGCCTGACATCAGTGCCTGGAAAGATCCTGGAGCAGATCATTAAGCAGTCAGTTTCTAATCACTTAGAAAGCAAGGTGGTAATCACGAGAAGTCAACATGGATTTCTCAAAAATAAGTCATCTTATCTCTTTTTATGATAGAGTTACTATCTTGATAGATGAAGGGAATGCTGGGGATGTAGCATATCTCGATTTCAGTACGGCCTTTGACAAAGTTCCCCATGACATTCTTGCAAAGAAACTAGTAAAATGTGGGCTGGACAGGGCTACTGTTAGTTGGATTTGTAATTGGCTGACCGACCGTACCCAAAGGGTGATCACGAACGGCTGCTTCTCATCCTGGAGAGAAGTGACACGAGGGGTGCCACAGGGTTCTGTCCTGGGCCCGGTGCTGTTCAAAATTTTTAGCAACGACTTGGATGAAGGAATAGAGGGCATGCTCATCAAATCTGCAGATGACACCAAATTGGGAGGGGCTGCTAATCCACCAGAGGACAGGATCAAAATTCAAAATGACCTGGATAGATTGGAAGGCTGGGCCAAGGCTAACAAAACGAAATTCAACAGAGAGAAGTGTAAGGTCCTACACTTAGGTAGAAAAAACGGAATACAGAAATATAGGATGGGGGACACATGGCTGGATAGCAGAACGTGTGAAGGGGATCTAGGAGTCTTGATAGACCACAAGCTGAACATGAGTCGGAAGTGTGATGCGGCAGCCAAGAAAGCCAATGAATTCTTGGCTGCATCAACAGGAGTACGGTGTCTAGATCGAGGGAGGTACTGGTACCACTCTACTCTGCTTTGGTTAGACCTCATCTGGAATCCTGTGTCCAGTTCTGGGCACCCCAATTCAAGAAGGACCTGGTCAAGCTGGAGCAAGTCCAGAGGAGGGCGACCAAAATGGTGAGAGGCCTGGAAGCCATGAAGCCCTATGAGGATAGACTTAGAGAGCTGGGGATGTTTAGTCTGCAGAAGAGAAGTTTAAGAGAGGACATGATAGCCATGTTTAAATATTTGAAGGGATGCCATGTAGAGGAGGGAGTGGGCTTGTTTTCTGCTGCTCCAGAGACCAGGACAAGGAGCAATGGATTCAAGCTGCAGGAAAGGAGATTCCACCTAAAGCTCAGGAAGAACTTCCTGACAGTCAGGGCTGTCCGGCAGTGGAATAGGCTGCCTCATGGAGTCTCCTTCCCTGGAGGTTTTTAAGCAGAGGCTGGATGGCCATCTGTCAGGAATGCTTTGAGGGTGTTCCTGCATGGCAGGGAGTTGGACTGGATGGCCCCTGGGGTCTCTTCCAATTCTATATTTCTATGATTCTATGATGAAATCTGGCTGAGAACACGCCCGTGGAAAATTGCCATCGTCCAGAGTTGACTTGGAGATACATCACAGGGACAAATTCCTACCACGAGATTAAAATGAAATGACTAAATGGGTAACAAGGCGGTGGCTGGCCCCTGGGGGTCCCTTACAAACTATGGTTCTGCGAGAACTCTGTGACCGGTTTGCGAAGTTTGTGCTGCTGCCCCCAGCCCCCTCCTAATTATTCCCCAGGCTCCTCCTAATTATTCCGTCAACAGAGGATCCAAATAGGGAACGAGATGCCATCGTCTGGCCGCCACCCAGGCCGGGCGCTCCCCCTCCTTCTCTGGCTGGCAGCCTTCCCTCTCGCTTTGTTTTCCCCAAGAACAGAATGGATCCCCAGGGGGCCAAGGAGAGCCCCCCAAAACCCAAAACCCTCCCGGTGTGTGTGTGTGTCTTTGCGTTAAGGGCATTATGGCTCCCCTCTTCTGGGATATGTTTGCTAGGAGGTGTTTCTGAAGTGCCCTTTCTGGGAACAGCCGTTGCAAAAGGAGGCCAAAGAATGCCTGAGCTCCCTGCGCAGAAATGCAAGGCGGCACATTCCCCAAGGCAGAGGAGGGGGCCCCGGCTCTTGCAAAGGACGGGGTGGAAACTGGGCTGCCATGCAGAGCAGCAAGAGAAGGTTCTTCTGTTGGGATCCTGAAGCTTGGGGGCCAAGTGGGCATTCATTCCTCTGATCCAAGTGGTTCTGCCTGGGATCCTCTTCCAAGGTCCTGCCAGGGATGCCGATGGAAGATCTGCAGAATGGGGAGAGAGAGAGAGACTGAGGCTCAAGCTCAGCTTCTGAGAGAGAGAGGGAGGAAATGTTAATATGGGGAAAGGGCAAAAGCCCCAAACTCTGCCCCCTTTTCCAGAAGAGGAAGGTGGGTGGGGGTCCTTTTAATTTCCATGGTGGGGTAGAGAAGGTGGAAGAGGCAGGAAAAAGGGGTTAAAAGGGGAAAATAAGAGGGGAGACCCCCGAAGCGTCCTTCTTTAGGTGGGAGAAAAAGCAGGAACACGTCTGCCCCTTTGGGTGCCATGGCTTTGGAGGGGGGAGGCTGAAGTTTCAAATGGAAAGAGGGAGGCTGGGAAGGGGGTTATGGAGTGGGGGGCTGAAAAACGGAAGCCTCCCCCACCCCAAAGAGGCAGCTGTCAGGTCCCCCCTTGGGTGTCTCCCTGGGGCTTTGATTTTGGGGGGCTGTTCAGAGGGGAGAATAGAATTGCTGGCTGGCTGTGTTTTTTGGGGGATAGGGGATATTTGGCTCTTGAGCCAGGCTTATGGGTTTTTATGCGGTGGGAGGCTATTATGGGATGCCAGAAGGGAGGCCACGAATGGGAGGGAGTGCAGTTGAAGAGTGTGGAGGGGGAAAGGAAGGAGGCAGAGAAAAGAGTTTCTGAGCGACAGAAAATGTGAAGAATTGTGGGAGGGCAGAATTGTGACCACCTCCCAGACTCTATATACCTGGATAGGGGAGGCAAAGGAAACTCTTGAGTGTTATTTTCCATCTCTCTTTTCAAACCTCCATGTAATTCTTCTCCCATACCTTTTAATTCTTCTCTCATCTCCTATCTGAATTTTTGAATTGCTTCCAAAATTTTTGAGTCTGTTCTTTCACACGCGAATCTAGTGAGGGTCTTCTTGTCTGTGTTTGTGTTTGCATTTGAGCTTGCGCTGCTTTTCGGGTTCCCACGGCCATTTCACTTGGTCTTTCTCTTGCTCCTTCAGAAATAGTCTTCTTAGGTAGCTCTAGGTGAGTTTTGGTTGGATCTGTCAATATTACCCAGTCTCTTTTATACTTGAAACTACTTTTTTTTTGTTCCTTTTATGATGTAATGGTGTTCACTTACATATTGACCCTTAGAACTCTAATAATAATAATAATAGTCAATTTTTAAAAGCTTTTTAACTGCCTGAATCAAATAAAATGTAAGTATCCAAAATGAGTGTAAAACTATAAATTTTCTTACCTCCACCAGCTACATGCTATATATTTAGCATTTGATAAATATCGTTACCTCTATATCCTTTAACTTTTATCACCAAATATTACTTTGTCATTCTATAATATTTGACAATTGCTTATTTAATTCAGTTTACTTATTTACTTCTCTTAATTCCTTTTTTCTTATTTCCAACCTCACTCTTATCTCAATCTTGTCTGATCTCTCTCTCTCTAGTCTTCCAATCCCTTCTTACAGTCTCTTTCTTAAATATAATGAAACAGCTCAAATTTACATGCCAGACATTTAACTTTTTTTCCTTTTTGCCACTTCTATCACAGCTGTCTCCTCCTTTCCCACGCTTTTTTTTTTTGGCCATTCTTCTTATTTCTGACACTGCTTAGAAATTCAGAGAGTAATATTGCACAGTTTCTTTATATTGTATATGGTGAATCTTAATTTTGGGGAGATTTGTGCATTTATAATCCCAAGTTACACCCATTTCTTTCGCTGATAGTATTTAATGAGATGGAGGCAGCACTTCTACAGATCTGCTGGCCTGCTCTTGCTTCTTGGCAGTCGGTGGCCCGGGATCCCCCAGTCCTGTTTGGTAAACAACTCGACATCTTCTCCACACTTTCCATGTTGTCGATGGGAATTGGATCAGGCTCCCTCTGAGGCTCCCCGTATCTCCCTTACCAGGGGGATATTTCCAGCCTAAATTTAGCAGTTGATAATCGGCTGACAACCAGAAAAACAGTGCTGTTTGAGGAGCCTCTGTCCTCATGCAGCTGCTCGTGCCACCGTGGCCACCGGAAGTTGACTTCGGTGGGCTTTTGACAAGGTCCCTCATGATATTCCTGCAAAGAAGGCAGTAAAATTTGGGCTAGACAGGGCAACTGTTATGTAGCCCTGTAGGGTTGGAAGAGGCCCCCGGGGCCATCCGGTCCAACCCCATTCTGCCACGCAGGGATACCCCATCACAGCTTTCCCTTTGACAGGTGGCCTTCCAGCCTCTCTTTAAAAACCTCCAGAGGAGGAGGAGACCCCAACACACCCCACGGAGGCGGCAGCAGATTCATCATCAGGAAGTCCTTCCTAACACTTGGGGGCATTCTCTTTTCCAGACGTTGGAAGCCATTGCTCCGTGTCCTAGTCTCTGGAACAGCCTAAAACAGGCTTGCTCCATCCTCCGTGTGACACTCCTTCCAATATTTAAATGTGGCTCTTATGTCCACCCCTGACCTTCTCTTCTCCAGGCTCACCATAAGGTCCCTAAGCCCTCCCTGATAGGACGCTGTGGTTTCCAGGCCTTCGACCATTTTGGTCGCCCTCCTCTGGACCCCCTCCAGCTTCTCCATATCCTTCCTGGACCGTGGGGTGCCCAGAACTGGAGGCAGGATTTTTATTCCAGGCAGAAGAGAGGGGTACCATCCCTTCCCTTGAAACTAGACGCTGTGCTCCTGGTGACAGAAGGACCTCGTCCAAGTGCCGACCGGCTCTAAGGAGAGGATCCTCCTCGGCAGACGAGACGGCGGAGAGCTTGGGCAAGGGAGGGGGATTGTGAACACGGCACAGCTGCTGGGTGTGTATGCGTGTCAGGTTTTGCAACTGTTTCTCGGGGGGAGGGGGCTCTTTCTGGAAGGCAAACTGGGAGTGGGGTCAGTCTCACCCCCACAACTGTGCCCCACCGCCGTTATGAGTGAGTTCTGCAGAGGGAAGGAAACCAGGAGACCCTCAAAGCGTTTAGATAAGACCTTCCTGCCATTCCACCCCACTCCCCAGGCCCCCCTCACAGCTCCCCCCACAAACGCCCCCCTGCAAGGCTGGGAGCCCGCCCTTTTCCTCCTCCCGCCCCTCCCTTGTGCCCCTCCCACCTGTAGGAGCCCCTTCCCTTCCCTCCCCCCAAAAACTGAAGACCCCCCTTACCCCCCTTCCCAGGAATATGGAGGCCCTGGGAATTCCCTTCCCCCCATCACGATTTCCCACTTCTCTTCCCCCACCTCCACCTACTTCTATCAAGTACTCCTGGCTACTCTGGCCTCCTTGCATCCCATAATAGTCCCCCAGCCCTCCTCATGGCCCATGAAGACCCCTCACCAGGGCCAAGGCCAGGGCCAGCCCCTCCCAGCTGGCAAGGATGTTCTCCCACTTTCTTGGTATATTTTCATTTTATGACGTATTTACTTAGATCAACTGTTGTCTTTTAAATTTGTAAAGCGCCATGTACATCGATGGCGCTGTCAAGGTTGGCAGGATTTGGCTCCTCTGAGCATGAGCAGAGGGCAATCTGTGAAGCAAGGCCTTGCCGCAGCCGAGGGTCTCAGTGAAGTAAAAAAAATTCTGGAGGCTCTATAAATAAGACTTAGAGGCCTGATTGGTTGCTGCACTCTAAGATAAGGCTTAGCAAAAACATGCAAGCATTCCAGCAATTAGACAAACAGGAATAACAGAAGATAGCGGAGAAAAATCGGGCAGCATCTCCCCTGACATTCAGCACACTGCCAACGGCATGGCAGGTCCAGCTAGGGTGTCCGACTGGCAGCTGGTCAAGGCAAACGCCAGCCTTTTTACGCATCCTTGTCACCCCGGAACTAGTAAGGTGGCCCAATCCGTGCTCTGGCGTGTGGCCTCCCCTAACACACAAGTCACAGCCAAAACAATCCCGCTGGCCTCGCACGTCGCCTCTTCCCTCTGCCGTCCACTCAGAGGAAACCTTCCCTGCCTGGCAACAACCTTGACGGGCGCTATATAAATAAAGGATAATAAATAATAAATTAAGAAGAAGAAGAAGAAGAAGAAGAAGAATAGGCTTGAGAGGAAAGAGGGAGCTGCCATATTCCCAGAAAGCAAAAAGGGAGGGAGGTCAGTCTTGACCACCCTTTCCTCTATCTTGCAAAAATGCAGAGGAAGAGTCTCCCCCTGCCCCAGACTTCCTCAGGAGGGGGCTCTGTGGGGGTAGGGAAGGAGGGAGGGGGACCAGGAGCATCCTGAAAGCAAGGCAGGAGGGATGGGCCAACCGGATCCTTGAATCCTGGGAAGGATTTGAGATTCACGAATCCAAATCCCTGTGCCAAAATAGGCAAACCCAATCTTTCAAATCCACCAACTAAATAGTTTTTTGGAGATCAGGATGCCTGAAAACCTGAGAACTAGGATGCCTGAAAACCTGGGAGGCCAGACCCACATGGAGAGAGGGCAAGGAGGTTTTTCCGTTGGCATAATAATGGCCTTTGCTAACAATTTCAGAAATTACATCTGGGGTTGAATCCACAGATATTCAAATTCAACAGTTCATATTTCCGTTCGGCACGTGACCGGAAGGGACCGTTTTCTTGAGATTTCAAGGACAGCTGAATCATCCCTTTGCAGAGCTCCCTTGCAAAACTCTATCAGACACAATTCTGGGGTTTGCAATTTTACAAGGTCTTGCAGCCTTCTCTGCCAAAGCATGCTGGTGCATCATCAGATTACAAACCCCAGAAAAGCCAGTTTTGACCTGGATTAGCTCTCTACTGTAGTATTTGCCTGCTTACACAGGCAGGAAGAGGAGGGATTCATCCACATTTTCCTGTCTGTGTAGAAAGGGCCTTCATGTCATTTTCAATCTGGGGAGATCCTGAGGCAAAACCAGGACAATTGTCCTGGCCAGATTTCTTCAGGGGGAGGTTTGCCTTTGCCTAGGTTTTTGCTGAGGCTGAGAGAGTGTGTCTTGCCCAAGATTATCCTTCTTTCCCTTGCTTTTTAAAAAAAGGATTCAAAAGATTCAAGATTCGTGAGATTTGTGGATTCTCAGAATCTTCCAGGGATCTGGAAAATTCTGGATTCGTCCCATCCCTATGTGTTCCCACATTCAGTTTTTCTGTACGTGGCCCAAAATTTCTGCTTTATGGCAGTGTAGCAAAAGCCCAGCAGACTGCTCTTACCATCAGAAAGTTCTTCCTAATGTTTAAATGGAATTTCTTTTACCAAAGTTTGAAGCCAATGCTCCATCACGTCCTAATCTCTGGAGCAGCAGAAAACAAACTTGCTCCATCCGCCATAAAACATCCCTTCAAAGAGATAAGCACAGTTATCATGCTGCCTCTTAACCTTATCCAGGCTTAGCGGACCCAGTTCCCTGAGCCACTCTTCAAAGGGCATAGTTTCCGGGCCTTTGACCATTTTGGTTGCCCTCCTCTGGACATCCTCCGGCTTGTCGATATCCTTCCTGAACTGTGGTGTCCAAAACTAGTTAGTTAGTTAAAAGTTTATTGATCAGTCAATTGACCATATCAAACAATGAACAGCAAACATGATAAAATGTAAAAAAGCACAATATATAGAATACAGTGCATAAAATGTTATAAGTTGGACAAAATAGAATGACATATATTATATTGATTAAATCAATAGTAGTAAGTTATTGTCTTACAATAGACCAAAAGGTAATAAAATACAGGACGAGCGTATGTTTAGATAAGTTCATCACCTTTACATGCAACCCCGATGTGCCCAATAAAACATCTTCTCAGTTGAATAGCCCTACCTATAAATTTAGCAATTCTAGTTACAACACATGTATTTGTACCTTGAAGGAAGTGGGCTAACCGTTTATTATGGCCCCAGTGTGTAATTCTGTTGAGTATTGTCTGTAGGTACTGGGCCCTTACTGTGTCATATAGTTTGCAGCTGAATAGGACATGCTCAATGTCTTCTATTTCAGATGTTCCACAGACACATGTCCTCTCGATATATGGCGCTTGATGGAATCATTCATATCTGACCATGGAATCTACTTGCTCGAATCTTGCTTTGGTTAAAGCTGTTCTATGATATTGGGTCAGGCCCATTGCCAGATAGTTTTCTATTTGAAAGGAATTTTTATTTTGGGCCAACCATTTCATCAACCTAATATTCGCGAGTGTCTCGATATCAATTTGGGCATTTACATCCATAACTCTTTGTTAAAATATTCCTATGGCCTGATGTCTAACCGAAAATAGATATTGTATTGAAAAACCAAGATGTGCGATAATTTGATCAAGCTGGCTGACCCATGAAGTGTGTTGAAAACTGCCCATTTGTTCTTCCAGGCACTGAAATCTTTCAGAATCCAATGAAAGGATCTTCCACCAGTACTTGAAGGCCTTGATTATAGTCAGACTGTAAATTGAATGGGTGCCTGTTTCAGCTCTTACTGCTACTACAGGAGTATTCCTGTTGAAGGGGACTCCAGAAGGGGGTTGGTCTACATAGCCTTAAGACCTTTTGAAGTTTAGTATGTATGCCAAAGTGTGTTTCCCTGGCAGAGTGCTGTGCTGGCAAGGCTAGCGTTGAAGGTTAGCAGAATTTCCTGTCTTAAATGTAAGATCAGGTCACAGTGTGCATCGTTGCCCGAGATGTTCTGTAAACCATTTTCTGAAATGTAAACAACTTGAGAGATAAGGGGGAAGTGAAACTACAACAAAACCTCAGCGAAGGAGGGGCAAGAGGAAAAGTCTTTGTGTGTCAGAAATGCTATAAAATCATTTTGTTAACTGGGTTTGGGGCTCCTTGGCACATTTGGAAGTGATTCCAGTCAAGCAGTCCGGCCGTTTCTTTTAATAAACTTATTTTCCTTACCTTCGTGGTCTCACTGCCTCTATGTTCCCGCTACACTGTTAGTCCCAAAAACAGTCCTTAAGAAACGTGCTTGATTTTGTTCAAGTGGGAGGGCCTTTGATAGCCCCCACAATTCAGCACCATATGTTAGAACAGGTGTAATTTTTGCGTTATATACCTTCAGAATGGGGAGCAGGGAAGTTGGGTGATTATAACTGAGCAACTTAATTAACATTTTGGAACCTGCTGTAGCCTTTGTAGAACTTTGTTTCAAATGATTAGTCCAAGGCCCTGTATCTGTAAAAACAACCGCTAAATATGAAAAGCATTCGGTTTGATTTATAGGCTCCCCATCCCAGTATGAGTTATACTTGACCCGTCTTTTCTCAAATACCACACTTTGGATTTGGACTTATTGAAGTTCGAACAGTTGGCGGCACAATATGCACAGAACTTCCTTAACAATCTTCTCAGGCCTACTTGGGGATGAGCCACTAGAACCATATCATCTGCATACAGAAGGATATTAATATGCCTGTTTAGTATCTTTGGCTTTTGTACATCTGCACAATAAAGAAATTCAAGAATATCATTAATATAGAGGTTGAACAGCATCGGGGCCAGAATACGCCGTTGTCTAACACCTTTAGCGGTGGGTATATTCCAAGTAAGGGAGCCGCTGCATCCAGTAAAAACCTTCAAGGATGTATAAACGGCCTCTAACAGATATAGAAGTCTAGGTTCCATGTTTAACTTAGCCAGCTTCCTCCATAAGATGTCTCTATTTATGGAGTCAAATGCTGCACTCAGGTCTATAAAGGCTGTAAATAGATTATTGCCATCGGTTGTATATTTGGTAATAAGATGAAGCAGAATAAAACAATGATCTATTGTAGAGTATCCAGATCTAAACCCGTCCTGTTCTTCCACCAATACGTTCTTCTCAGTTACCTCGTCCTCAATTTTACTTAAGAGATGTTTTGCATACATCTTAGTTGTTATGTCAATAACGCTTATGGATCTATAGTTTCTGGGATCTTCCTTATCTCCTTTTTTATATATGGGAACTATGATGGAGAGTTCCCATCCTGTTGAAATATGGCCAGTATTGTCTATGCATGTAAACATTTCTGCCAATAATGGTGCCCACCAGTCAATATATAACCTGAAAAGTTCCAGAGGCAGGAAATCTTCACCAGGTGCTTTATTAGGTTTTAATGAGTGGATGATATATTTAATTTCTGTCACTAACACCGGTGGCCAAGGGGAGGAACTAACAGTGAGTATTTGCACAAATGTTCTCTTTCCTGTGGAATCCTGGTTGGGGTTAGCTAACAAAGTAGTATAAAAGTCCTCCCAAACTGAAGCTGGAATGAGAATGTCAAATGGCAGCTTACGCTCCTTCAGCATGCCAGAGACCATATTCCAAAAAGTAGCTGAGTTTGACCCTTTCAATGACTTTTCTAGCTCAGACCAGACTTTGGCTATATACCGACCCTTCTTAGAGGCTATTAGCTTTTTATAATTGCGTCTTAGCTTTAGCATCTTTGTGTGATTGTCTGGTACAGGTTTATTTTGAATCAGACGCATGGCTGCTATTAGTGTCATTTTTGAGCGAGAATAATCCAGGTCAAACAACTTAGATTGTACGGGTTGGAAATTTCTTACTGGCAGTTTGTTTATTAGGTATTCCTTTAACACAGATTGGCATATCCAGTAAAAATTTCCTTTGGGTCTTGAGTGACAATCATTTTCACACAGGACTGGGCTCTCTCAGAGTTCAGAAAATTAGAAATTGCCTCGATATCCACCTTGGCCCACTTAAGCCTCCTATTCTGCCTAACTTCAAGGTTAGCGAGTAGCCTCTCGTCTTATGGTATAAGTGGTCTCAGGTCAGAGCTGCCATAAAAATTGACTGTAACTGGTTGACGGTCGCTGTCCTTCCTTATGTAAACTTGAACCTCTGAGAATAAGTTGGTGTTGTTTGTCGAACACATATATAATCCAGAACACTGCTTGCATTCCCAGCATGGAAGGCAAAAAGATATATAAAGCAACTATCTTTGCCTCCTAAAATATGAACACTGCATGCATATAACAGGGAGATGAATTTGGAGCCAGCCCTATTCCTTTTGGTACCACTGGAATGCCAAAATGTGTCATTGAATAGGCACTCCTCAGGTATAACACCCTGGAGTACATAATCATGCAAAGAAGATCCCACCCTAGCATTAAAGTCTCCCAGTAGGATCACAGTTGCTTTAGGATGTTTTATCCTTATCTCTAGAATAATCTTTTCTAATTGCACGCAGATGTCGGGTGAGAAACGGGGAGGAATATGAAGGTAAGTATGTGTTGAACAGCACCACTTCAGATGATTTGTATTTGAACTGGATGGCTAGGAGATATCCTCTCTAAGGGCCAAATGCTTTCCTTGCCAGCCCAGCTCCGCCCTAACAAACACACCTAATCCCCCTGAGGCCCACCCTTTTGGATTAAATTTATGTGCTGGAATACACAAGGCTCTATAGCCTGGTAAATAAGCTTCTTCACCAGTAGTTAGCCAAGTCTCTTGGAGTGCTATAATGTCAGACTTGAAAAGAAACTCCAACAGACCTCCATCAGACATTGTTTTTCCAACCGGCTATATTCCATGTCAAAATCCGGATAATACCGTCTTGTTCATTTTTGGGGATAACTGTCCTTCTATTGGGGTCTGTGGGTAAATGGTGAAATTCTTCCAGTCAATCTGCAGTTAAGGTGGAATCCAAAATTCCTCTATTATCTGAGTGGGCATGTAGATCACAATTTGGCCTGTCTTTGCTGCACTTTTGCTGCTGTATGGAATCAGGAAAAGTTTGAGAATTTATCTCAACACTGTGCTTTGAACTTTCTGCCTCAAAGACCGCCTTTGTCATAGTTCCCTCAGATTCTTGCAGCAGAGCTTTGCCAATAGAATTCCTAAAGATGTCAGTTGTTGGGTGGCTTAAACTGCAATAGTTCATCTTGTACTCCTGAGATGTTTTAGCATCTGAGTCTAGATGTGGTTCCCAAGGATTCAGCCAGTCATAAAAAGAACTAGACACAGGATTCCAGGTGGGTCTGGCCAAAGCACTATAGAGAGGTACTATCACTCCCCTGGTGCTAGACACTCTACTCTTATTGATACAGCTCAGAATTGCATTGGATTTTTTAGCTGCCACATCACACTGCTGACTCAGGTTCAACTTGTGGTCTACCAAGACCCCAAGATCCTTTTATATATTCTATGGTCAAGCAAGGTGAATGTCTGTGCATTTCACATTTTCTGCCCAAGTGTAGTACCTTACACTGCTCCCTGTAGAAATTCATTTTGTTAATTTTAGCTCAGCTCTCTAATCTGTCAAGATCATTTCAAATTCTGATCCTGTCCAATCCTTTGCAAATTTGATAAGAATGCCTGTGGAAATTATGCTTCGAAATCTCCAACATACAAACATTACATATATTACTATCAGTGTATCACTATGTTATTTAGCTAATATTCTGTCAATAGGAGTATGGTGTCTAGATCGAGGGAGGTATTGGTACCACTTTATTCTGCTTTGGTTAGACCTCATCTTGAATACTGCGTCCAATTCTGGGCACCCCAATTCAAGAAGGATATGGATAGGCTGGAGCAGGTCCAGAGGAGGGCAACCAAAATGGTGAGGGGCCTGGAAGCCATGCCCTATGAGGACAGACTTAGAGAGCTGGGGATGTTTAGTCTGCAGAAGAGAAGGTTGAGAGGGGACATGATAGCCATGTTTAAATATTTGAAGGGATGTCATGTCGAGGAGGGAGTGGGCTTGTTTTCTCCTGCTCTTGAGACCAGGACAAGGAGCAATGGATGTAAGCTGCAGGAGGGGAGATTCCACCTGAACCTCAGGAAGAATTTCCTGACGGTCAGGGCTGTCCGGCAGTGGAACGTGCTGCCACGGAGTGTGGTGGAGTCTCCTTCATTGGAGGTTTTTAAGCAGAGGCTGGATGGCCACTTGTCGGGAGTGCTTTGAGGGTTTTCCTGCATGGCAGGGGGTTGGACTGGATGGCGCTTGTGGTCTCTTCCAACTCTACATTTCTATGATTCTATGATTCTATGACAGAAGCATATTCCATATTCCATACATTTATGATTTCTCCCCTGCGTGAGTTCTTTGATGTGAATTTAAATTTTGACCGTGTGAAAAGGTCTTTCCACATGACATTTCAATGGCTTCTCCTGTGTGGGTCCTTTGATGGTAACACAGATCTATGCTCTCACTGAAGCTCTTTCCACATTCCATGCATTTATAGGGCTTCTCCCCTGTGTGGGTCCTTTGATGGGAATGCAGATTTCCACTCTTACTGAAGCTCTTTCCACATTCCATGCATTTATATGGCTTCTCTCCTGTGTGGGTCCTTTGATGGGAACGCAGATCTCCACTCTGACTGAAGCTCTTTCCACATTCCATGCATTTATAGGGCTTCTCCCCTGTGTGGGTCTTTTGATGAGAATGTAAATTTTGACGGTAAGAGAAGCATTTTCCACATTCCATGCACTCATATGGCTTCTCCCCTGTGTGTGTTCTTTGATGTTTAGAACATGCTCCACTCCAACTGAAGCTCTTTCCACATTCCATGCATTTATAGGGCTTCACCCCCGTGTGGGTCCTTTGATGTGAACGGAAACTTCCACTTGTACTGAAGCTGTTTCCACATTCCATGCATTTATAGGGCTTCTCCCCTGTATGGGTCCTTTGATGAGAACGTAAATTTCACTGTAAGAAAAGCTCTTTCCACATTCCATGCACTCATATGGTTTCTCCCCTGTGTGTGTTCTTTGATGTTTAGAACATGCTCCACTCCCACTGAAGCTCTTTCCACATTCCATACATTTATATGGCTTCTCACCTGTGTGGGTCCTTTGATGGGAACGCAGATCTCCACTCTGACTGAAGCTCTTTCCACATTCCATGCACTCATACGGCTTCTCCCCTGTGTGTGTCCTTTGATGCTTAGAACATGCTCCACTCCCACTGAAGCTCTTTCCACATTCCATACATTTATATGGCTTCTCCCCTCTGTGAGTCCTTTCATGGGAACGCAGATGCCCACTCTTACTGAAGCTCTTTCCACATTCCATGCATTTATATGGCCTCTCCCCTGTGTGGGTCCTTTGATGGGAACGCAGAATTCCACTCCAGCTGAAGCTCTTTCCACATTCAATGCATTTATATGGCTTCTCCCCTGTGTGGGTTCTTTGATGGGAATGCAGATTTCCACTCTTACTGAAGCTCTTTCCACATTCCATACATTTATATGGCTTCTCCCCTGTGTGGGTGCTTTGATGGGAACGCAGATCTCCACTCCGACTGAAGCTCTTTCCACATTCCACGCAATTATACGGCTTCTCCCCTGTGTGGGTCCTTTGATGTTTCCTGTATGTTCCACTATCGCTGAAGCTCTTTCCACATTCCATGCATTGATATGGCTTCTCCCCTGTGTGGGTCCTTTGATGAGAATGCAACCTCCACTCCAACTGAAGCTCTTTCCACATTCCATGCATTTATAGGGCTTCTCCCCTGTGTGGGTTCTGGGATATGAACTTAAATGTACAGGATATTCCATTCTTTTTCTTTGCTCATTAAAATAGGATCTCAGAATTTCAGAAATAGGAACTCCTTGAGCTTCAGAAGATTTTTTCATGTCATACTTAGGGAAAGCCTAGATTGAAACGGCCATGAAGTTTTCTTGGCAAGATTTGTTCAAAGGTCACCTATTTCAGGAAAAAGAGGAAAATATCATGAGGAGCTTACTGCAGAAACATCAAGCATCAGACCAAGAACCCAGAGCCATAGAAAGGCCAGGAGAAGATGATTGGCCCAACTGGGAAGAGCTCACTGCCTGGTAAGAATTCTTTTAACCCATCCCCAATTAAGAGGAACCCCTAGTCAGATATACAGGGAGTCCTGCTTGTCAGATTTTGCACCGCAAAGTGTTAACAGTCTAATCCAACGTTGGTAACGGAAGAAATTGTGAAATATAGCCAGCAGAGTAGGTAGCACATGCTGCACAAACCATTTCCTTCCTATATTCCCTCCTTACTAACATCTCACCTCAGAGGAATGCCAGTCTCCATGGAGAACACTAGAGTAAATCATGAAACGGCTGTCCTCCTGGATCCTGAGCGGCCCCAATCGGCCAGAACCCTCCAGGTGATCAGGCTTGGAAAAAGAAGACTTCCTTGCTTCATGTGAATCTTTTCAATCTCTCCCAGGTCAGAAATAGTCTTTCCTGATCCTCTTTACTCCTGCAGTGCAGTCCCTACCTAATGTTTCTAAAACAAACCACACTGGAGATACTGACGGGCACAGAAGGAACAGAGTGGGACCACCGCTTCCCTTGACCCAGACTCTATACCCCTATTGATGCAGCCGAGAATCACCTTGGCCTTCTTGGGCTGCTGCATCACATTCTTGTCTCATCTTCAACTTGTGGCCTACCAAGACCCCTAGATCCCTTTCTCACATATTATCATGAAGCCAGGTGTCACCCATCTTTTATCTGTCCATTTTGTTTATTCTGTCCAAGGTTAGTACCTTACTTTTCTCCCTGTTGAAATCCATTTTGTTAGCTTTGGTCCTGCTCTCTAATTTCTGAAGGTCATTTTGAATTTTGATCCTGTCCTCCGGCGTGTTAACTACCCCTCCTAATTTGGGGGATACAGAATGACCGGCTGTCAGGAACCAAGAGCAGGCCAGCGGATCTGCAGAAGTGCTGCCACCATCTTTTTAAATACTATCAGTGAAATGCAATTAACTTGGGCTTATGAATGTACAAAGCACCTAAAAATTAAGATTTATCGTACAAAATATAAAGAAACTGGGCAATATTCCTCTGTGAACTTCTAACCAGTGTCAGAAATAAGAAGATCAGCAAAACAGCATAAGAAAGAAGGAGACAGCTGTGATAGAAGAGGGAAAAAGAAAAAGAAAGTTAAATGACTGGGACGTTAATTTGCAAATTGGAGTTGCAATACATAAAATAGATGCAGGAAAGTTGATATTAATCAGTAATAAGGAAGTTTACTGGTGACTGAAGTTAGGTTGGAAGTAACAAGTAAGGAATTAAGAGAAATAAATACCTAAACTGAATTAAATAAGAAATTGTGAATTAGAATTGGCATCCCATAATAGCCCCCACCCCATAAAGACTCATAAACCTGGCTCAGAGCCAAAGATCCCCCATCCACCCCCCCCAGCAAGCCAGCAACTATATCCTCCTCTGTGAACAGCCCCCCAAAATCTCAGCCCCAGGGAGATGCCCAAGGGGGGGACGTAACAGCTGCCTTTTTGGGGTGGGGGAGGCTTCCTTTTTCAGCCCCCCACTGCATAACCCCCTTCCCAGCCTCCCTCTTTCCATTAGAAACTTCAGCCTTCCCCCTCCAAAGCCAAAAGGGCAAAAATTTCCAGCTTCTTCTCCCACTTAAAGGAGGACATTTTGGGGGGTCTGCCCTCTTATTTTCCCCTTTTAACCCCTTTTTCCTGCCTCTTCCACCTTCTCTTCCCAAGGAAATTAAAAGGACACCCACCCACCTTCTTCTTCTGGAGAAGGGGACAGAATTTGGGGCTTTTGCCCTTTTGCCCTTTCCCCATATTAACATTTCCTCTCTCTCTCCCCCTCTCTCTCTTCCTTCTGCAGATCTTCCATCTGCATCCCTGGCAGGACCTTGGAAGAGGATCCCAGGCAGAACCACTTGGCCCAGAGAAATAAACGCCCACTTGGCCCCCAAGCTTCAGGATCCCAACGGAAGAACCTTCTCTTGCTGCTTGGTGCTGTCCGGTTGCCTTCAACCTAGAGTGACCCTACGACTGAGAGACCCCCAAGAGACCCTCTTCTTAACAGGCTCAACCAGGTCTTGGCAGCTCAGCCTTTGGGCTCCCATCCACTCCCAGGGCGCTCTTCCTCTTTTCCTGCCGCCTCCCCCTTGACTGACCATCATGAGCATCTCTTCCACTGAGTCATCTCACCCCACAATGCAACCAAAGGATGAGAGCCTCAACTGAGTTATTTGGTCTTCTAGGAGGAGTTTGGGTTTAACTTAATTTTCTTCTTGGTGGTCCACGGCAGACTGTAGAAATATGTGCACGTCAGTGCTTTCTGCAGGCATGCACAGGTCCCAAACGGGAGAGCCTGGTCTCCGAATGTAGGGAGGGAGAAGAGTCTCTCTTTAATTCATCCTCCACAGAAGGAACTGCAGGATGGATACCCTTGGAACAGGTTCATGGTCACCCTCTTACTATTATTATTATTATTATTATTATTATTATGGTAAAGATTCATTTGTGCACTCCTGCTCTGCGGCATCAGAAAGGAAGCCGGGACCTTCTTCCCCCTGATTTTTGTCCCGGGAGCTGTAGGTGGAAAAAGGCTGCTCTCCCGGAGGCTGCTCCCCCATGTGGGGACACCAGAAGGTCTTCCTTCTTCCTGCCTATGAGGAGTGGGTGGGAGCAGGAACCCAAACACTCAGGATGTTCCTCCTGGGAAAGTTCAGAGGGCACAGGCTGGGGCCAAGAGATCAAGAGGGGAGGGTAATAACCGACATCTCTAAGTGGGGGTCATTAAGAGTTGCTAAGAGGATCCTGTTGGGTGATCTCCTAGGACATCCAAGCGCAGATCATCTCTAAGGACTCTGTCCTCACGGCCGAGGGAGACCAGTCGGAGCCCAGAGGGGGGAAGGGGGGCTTCATTTCACTTGTGCGTATTGTTAGCTCTGGATAACCCATTTCCTGAAGCACGGTGGCCACTTATTTTACCACTCAGGGAGGTTTTCTTTTCTAAGTTGCAGAAAACATACGAGCTTTGGCATTCTCCCTCTCTGGCACCTCAGTCTCTCCTCCCTCCCCTTCCTGCATCTCCTTCTTTCCTCCTTTAATCCGCATCCCTTGCAGATGAGAAGGAAAGAGAGGATTCCAGGCAAACACAGCAAGGGAAGGAAAGGAAGACATTTGTGGCTTTTTGGACATTCAGAGGATTAAGCCGTAGCAATCCTGTGGGGGGATTCAGGTGCTCCTACAGCTGAGCCTCCCCCACAGGGTTGTTGTGAAGGAAAAAAGGAGGGAGGTCCATCCTTCCCTCTTCCCAGAACCCCAGGCAAGAACAGCCTCCCTTCCTCCCTCCCTCCCTCCCTCCCCATCCAGCATGTTCAGAGGAGGGCAACGAAAATGGTGGAGGGTCTGGAAGCCATGAAGCCCTCTGAGGAGCAGCTTAGGCAGCTGGGTATGTTCACCCTGCAGAAGAGAAGGTTAAGAAGAGACAGGACAGCCATGTTGAGGACGGAGCAGGCTTGTTCTCTACTGCTCCAGAGACTAGGACAAGGAGCAATGGATTCAAGCTGCAGGAAAAGAGATTCCACCTGAACCTCAGGACGAACTTCCTGACGGTCAGAGCTGCCTGGCAGCAGAATCTACTACTGCCTCCCATGGCATATGGTGGGGTCTCCTCCTTTTTGCGGGTTTTTCAACAGAGGCTGGATGGCCCTCTGTGGAGAGTGCTTTCATGGGCGTTCCTGCCTTGGAGAAGGGGGTTGGGCTGGGTGGCCCCTGGGGTCTCTTCCAACTCTAGGATTCTGTGATTCCTCCTCATCTCAGTTGTAATTCTACTGAAATGTCTCCTATATTACATTCTTACTTTGCAAAGTCTTTTCAAAACGAAACTGCACAGGTCAATGCAGGGCTTCCCACTAACGCAGACCTAGCCTCTTTTTGAAAATCTCCAGAGAAGGAGATCCCACCACCTCTCTAGCTAATGGACACTATTGCTGAACCTCTCTTAGTGTCAAGAGGTTCCTCCTAATCTTCAATCAAAATCCATCTGCTTGAAATTTGAAACCATTGGAACTAGCTCTACCCTCTGAAAGAACAGAGAACAAGCCTGCGCCCTCCCCTTTGTGGCAGCCCTTGAGGTATTTAACAAGTGCGATCTTGTCCTGACCAATACAGACTGCAGGGGGACTATTATTCCTCCAGCTTGGAAACTATGCTTCTATTAATGCAGCCCAAGATAGCATTCAATGTCTTTGCTGCAGCATTACAGGGCTGGCTTATGTTCAACTTATTACCATCAATAACCTCCACATCCTTTTCACGTGAAGTACTGTTGACCTAAGTCTCACTCAACCTATATCTGCACATTTTGTTTTTGTGGCCTAAATGTAAGCTTTGTATTTGGCCCTGATTAATTTCTTTTCATTAATTCCAACCCAGTTTTCTAGTTCTTCAAGATTGTTTTGAATTCCCTTCCTACCTTCCAATGTATTAGCTACCCTCCCTGTTCTCCCACCCCTCCCCAGTTAAATGAGTGTGGACTATTTGGGGCATTTTGAACTCAGTCTGTAGCAACAGAAGGATGCCAAGGAGAAAGAAGGAGGAGGAGAGAAATGGGGACATTTTGAAAAGAGATGAAAAAGTGAGGCAACAGGATTAATCAGGACTGTCTCTGCGAAACGGAGAGAGCTGGAGAGCATAAGGTGTGTGTGGGTGAGGGCTGTTACCTTTGCATCTTTCTTCTGGGGCTTGCCATAGCTAGGCCACTGCCTAAGGAACTGGGGGATTTTGCTTTGATTTCTAGACAGGAGAAAAATGGTACACCTCTGGTTACACACCTGCATTCTCTGAGAGCGTTGGTAAAGTTTGTACACTATGAATGTTTCTTCCAAAGATAGAAAGAAAATAAGATAAAGCTATGTGTAGAAACCGAGAATATCAGGGACTCAAATATCCAGATCTTTTCTCCCAAACAACTTTTTTCCCCAATGCCCAGAGAGGAGCTGCTGTGGGAGGGAGTGTTAAATCCCAACAGTCTCCAGCAAAAGTGTCATGGTTCAAACTCTTTCTGCTGTTTGGAACAACGAGGGGGGAAGGAGGGGAAGACCGACACTCTGCACTCACCTAATTTAAAAAATGGAAGAACTCTGCAAGCTTCTCACCTGCCAGATGAGCTCAAGCTTGGCCCAGTGGATCCCAGCGTGCCTGGCCTGAAAGCCCTCCAGGCTGGCTTTCCACCAGTGGAGTGACCCAGACCAAGAATGTGAATTCATTCCTCCAGCACCTACCAAAAAAAGGCAAAAGGGGTCCTTACCCTGAGAGATCACCGTCCTTTATCCTCTGCTGCGACTCCTTGCAGATCGCCTTCTGGTCTGGATCCAGCCGACCCCACTCCTCTGAGAGGAAATTACACGGCTACCTCCTCCAAGTAGACCAGGAGCTGAAAGGGGAGAAAAACGATCCTTCCTTTCCTTCCCTTCCCTGCTGGGAAAGTTCAGAGGATACAGGTTGAGGTGAAGAGATCAAGGGGCAAGGGAAACAATACATGTCCATAAGTGGTGGTGGGGTCTTTCTTAAAAGAATATTGGTGATTGAGGATGTCCAAGTGCTGGTCACCTCTCAGAAAAGCGTCCTCACAGCCAGCGGAGATCAGTCGGAGCTCAGAGAGGGGACGGGAAGGAAACCCCCTGACCCAGCTGCTTCATTTCACATTGCAGGTTGGTAGTTTTAGATAAAAGGTTTGCTGAAACTGTGCTGACAACTTATTTTCCTACTCAGAGAGATTTCCTTCCAAGTAGCCCCAGAGTTCGTAGGTTTGCCTTCCCCTTCCTGGGCCCCCTTCTTCTTCCCCCTCCTTCAACCTGCGTCCCCTGCAGGGATCTCAGCAGGGATCCCAGGTAGCAAACACAGTGGGGTCAGGAAAGAAAGACTTTTAGGGCTTTTGGACGTTCATGGGATTAGGTTGTGGGGTCCAGGGGCACCCTCAGCTGAACCTCCCTCCCTGGGCTCTTGGGAAGGGACAAAAGTGGGGTGGGGGTGGAATCAGGACCCTGTGCCCCCCAGAATCCCTGCCCCCATTCACCCGTGGGGGGCTGTTTCTCCAGTGGGGCTGTCCCCACAGAGGACCCTGGGCTTCCCCTCCTCTCTCCCGGTGGCCCCCACCTTCATTTGGCCCTCCTGGGCTCCTTCCCTTTCCAGCTGGCCCTGGCTTCCCTTCGGAGCCCCCCCGTCTTGTCCATCCTCCGCCAGCTCCAAATCCCAAGCAAAAGACCCCCTTCCAGCTCCTTCCAAGGCCAGCTGAAGTTCTCCCGGAGGATCTCCAGGCTTTTTGTTCTGTAAAGTATTTTGAAGGTGAGCCCCCAGCCTTGGACCCCTGGGCCTGAGGAGGGGGGCAGAGGGACCCTCTTCCTGGAAGGCCGGGGGGAGGGGGGAGGGGGAGGGAGGCCGATCTCCACGCCCCCTCCTCCGCCCTGCAAAGAGGCAAAGGGAGGGTCTCCCCTCCGCCCCACCCTTCACGAGGGGGCTCTGCCAGGAGAAGAAAGGGGGGCAAGGGGGGAGACCCCCAAAGCAAGGCGGGCTGTCCTCTGCGAGTTGCATTCAGATGACACCCCCGCCCCTTCTCCCGCCAGCCTGAGGCCTCCCTCTCCCCAATCAGAGCCTGTCCCCGGCTCCGTCCCCCTCCCGGCATCCCAAAATAGTCCTCCACCCGCTGCAGGTGCCCCAAGAAAGGCCCCCCCGCTCTGTCCTTCCTCTCGAGAAGCCCTTCCCAAATCTCTCAGCCCCACGGAGACCCCCCCGGGGGAGGAGGAGCGGGCCCTTTTGGGGAGGGGGCTTTGCGTCGAGAGTCCCCCCGCCCCCACCCACCCAGCCTAACTTTTTCCCTGACCCCCCCCCGGCTCCCTCCCCAGAGGCGCCCCTCCAGCTGCCCCGAAAGCGTGGAGCCAAAGGGGAGCTCCTCCTCCCTCCCCCCGCCCCACGGTCCCATTTGGGGTCCCCCCCGTCCACCACCACCCACCGCAAGGCCTCCGTCCGGAAAGTCATCCGAGGAGCAACGAGCGCGGCTTCCTAGAGAGGCAGGAAGGAGGCTGGGGCGGTGGGGAAGGAGGGAGTGACGCGCTTCCTCCCGCTCACTTCCGCGTTTTGGACGGCGAGAGGAGAGGCTACGGGGGTCCCGAAATGTGGGGGGTGGAGGGGACTCCTGAGCTCTCCTGGGGGAGGGAAGGGGCTGCCACAGGTGGGGGGCCGAGCCGTGGGGCGGTTTTTGTGGGGGGAGGAGAGGCTGGAGGCGGGGGGAGGGCGGGCACAGGGCCGTGGCAGGGAGGGGGCGTCCCAGGGCTTCTGGGGAGCCCCCGGTTTCCTTCCCAATGCAGGACCCCCCTCGGCAGGCAGACCCGCCCTCTTCCTCCTCCTATCCCTCAGCCATCTGGAAGAGAGAGTGGCCTTTTGGAGCACTCAATATGAGAACATGAGAAAGGGAACCACTGCCCTTGACCCCCCCATTTCTGAGGGGTCATGCACCCTTCCCCCATCCCCAGGGGGCTACCAGTGGGCAGGCAAAGCCGGGGCCCCAAGGAAAAGCAGCCCCCGGTTCAGCAGTTTTGTAGCTGTCCCCTGCAGGAGGAGCCCAGTGGGGACAGCCCCCTCGAGCTTTATGTGCTGAAATAGGCACAGGGTGGACCCCACCCGTGGGCCGGAGCGGGAGGAGGAGAGACTAACCACGTCCTTGTGAATCCTTTCAAGCTGAACATGAGTCAGCAGTGTGATGCGGCAGCCAAGAAAGCCAATGCAATTCTCAGCTGCATCAACAGGAGTATGGTGTCTAGATCGAGGGAGGTGCTGGTACCACTCTACTCTGCTTTGGGTAGACTTCATCTTGAATACTGTGTCCAGTTCTGGGCACCCCAATTCAAGAAGGACATGGTCAAGCTGGAGCAAGTCCAGAGGAGGGCGACCGAAATGGTGAGGGGCCTGGAAGCCATGAAGCCCTATGAGGATAGACTTAGAGAGCTGGGGATGTTTAGTCTGCAGAAGAGAAGGTTAAGAGGGGACATTAAAGCCATGTTTAAGTATTTGAAGGGCTGCCATGTAGAGGAAGGAGAGGGCTTGTTTTCTGCTGGTCCAGAGACCAGGAGAAGGAGCAATGGATGCAAGCTGCAGGAAAGGAGATTCCATCTGAGCCTCGGGGAGAACTTCCTGACGGTCAGGGCCGTCCGGCAGTGGAATCTGCTGCCTCGGAGTGCAGTGGAGTCTTCTTCCTTGGAGGTTTTTAAGCAGGGGCTGGATGGCCATCTGCCAAAGGGAGTGCTTTGAGGGTGTTCCTGCATGGCAGGGGCTGGACCGGATGGCCCCTGGGGTCTCTTCCAACTCTACCTATCTATGATTCTATGAATCAGTATTTTTCCTAATGTTTCTGAACAAACCATGCGAGAGATACTGACAGCACACCATGCAGCCAAATTTATCAAAGGGACAAGGCTCAGATTTTGGGAACTACCTTTTGTCACAGCAAAAGAGAACCTGTGTGTTTTCTTACTTTTCAAGGGCGCCTCGCTTAGGGCATGTTTCATCTTCACCCCCTGTTCCCACACTTGCCTTTTCCCTGTTAGGATTTTGAGGACTCCCTGGTGAAACCAGATGAAATCCTGATACGCTGAAGCCCAAGCGCACCCAAAGGATGAGGACCCAGTTGCACAGAAAATGTCCACATTCCTTGGAGTCACGAGACTGTTTGTCTTTTTATGAATACACGGAACTGCAATCTAGCCACACCTACCCATATTCTTCCACCTAATCTGGGTTCTACCACTTTAACTGCATCAGCAACAAGCAAACAGAAACAATATGAGAAATCATTTACCATGGTTTTGCCTTTTGGCTTCCTCTTCCAAAATGTAGGAAACGATTTCTCATCCGACCTCTCCTTCTTCCTGCTCCAAGAGGAGCCCAAGTTTTCACTGCCTGTAATGGGCACGTCCCCAAGTTGGGCAGGAGGAGGAGATGGAAGAGAGAGCGCTATCTCTTTAAGGCAGGAGCGCCAAGTGAGAGGAGACTTCTTCCAGTGGGAAGGAGAAGAGAAGGGTAGCCAGGCACTCATCTTAGATTTTAAAAAAGCGGACTTCGGTAAACTTAGGGAGCTGCTGGTTGGAATTCCGTGGTCAAGAATAGTGAGAGGGAAAGGAGTTCAAGAGGCATGGGGGTTCCTTAAAAAGGAGATACTGAAGGCACAGTCTAAAACTGCCAATAAGGAGGAAAAATGGAAGGTTCTAGAGGGAACTATTTCTAAAAATAACTATTTCTATTTTATTTATTCACACTTTCCCTTTCTAAAAATAAGTCCAGAACCTCAATTCAGCGTCCATTCTTAAAGGTCCGTCTGAATCAAAAGGAGGAAAGGCAACAAGGAGGGAGCCTGTAATCCAGGAGGGGCCCCTGGAGAGGTCCTGTCCCAGGTCCCCCCCAAACATCTCCTTGAAGGAAGGGAGGCTGAGAGAAGGGCTCCTCCTGAAGCTCTTAAAATCCAGGCAGATTCTGATGGGAAGGGAATAGAAAACCTACTGCCCTGGCGTTGGGGTGGCCAGGGTGATGGTGGTGGTGAAGGGAAGTTCTGAGGGGAGAGGCTGTGGGGTGGGTGCAAGACCTTCATGGGAGAAAGGATAACCATTGATAGCCGTAAATGAGGGGCAGGAAGAGTTCCTGAAGGACCCTCCGTGAAGGGTTCAGGACATCCCAGTGCAGAGCCTCTCTCAGGAAAGGATCCCCATGCCCAGAGGAGACCACAGGCAGCTCCGGGAGGGGAGGGAGAAGAGGAACAGCACAGCTGGGTCTGTGTGGGTGAAGCTTTGCAATGGGGGAATCTGTTTCCTGTGGGGGGAAGAGGTTTCTTTCCAGAAGGCAAACTAGGAGGGAGGTTAATTCCAGTCCTGAGGCCAGGATGAATGGGGAAGGGTTCATAGTCTGCTAAACATCCAGGAACACAATGCTATCTGAGGAAACCTTTGTTCTCCAGCAGCTGCTCGTGCTGCTGTGGCCATTAGAAGTTGACTTCATTAAGGTCCCCCATGATATTCTTCCAAACAAGCTAGTAAGATACGAGTTAGCTGAGGCTACTGTTGGATTTTTAATGGGTTGACTGACCGATCGCAAATGATCCTCACCAATGAGTCCTCCTCATTCCTTCCTGGGCCCGGTGCAATTCAGCATCTTTATCAATGACTGGACGAGGGAACAGAGGGTATACTAATCAAATTTGCAGGCGACACCCAATTAGGAGGGGTGGCTAAAACACCAGAGGGCAGGATCAGAATTCAAAATGACCTTTACGGACTAGAGAGGTGGGCCGAAATTAACAAAATGTATTTCAACAGGGTGGAATGTAAGGTACCACACTTGGGTAGAAAAAGGGAAACGCACAGATTTAAGATGGGAGACAACTGGCTTGACCGCAGTACCTATGAAAGAGATCTAGGAATCTTGGTAGATCAAAGGATGAACGTGATGCAGGAGGTTAAAAAGGCAATGCGATTCTGGGCTGCATCACTAGAAGTCTGGTGTCGAGGTCAAGGGAGGTAATAATACCATTCTATTCTGCTTTGGTCAGACCCCATCTGGAATAATCCTGTGTCCAGTTCTAGGCGCCACAGTTCAGGGAGGATATTGAGAAGCTGGAACGTGTCCGGAGGAGGGTGACCAAATAGGTCAAAGGCCTGGTAACCATGAAGCTCTATGAGGAGCGGCTTAGGAAGCTGGTTGAGAAGAGAAGGTTAGGAGATGACATGATAGCTGTGTTTAAATATTTGAAGGGATGTCATGTGGAAGACGAAGCAAGCTTGTTTTCTGCTGTTCCAGTGACTAGGACAGGGAGCAGTGGCTTCGAACTTCAGGAAAAGAGATTCCATCTGGACTTTAGGAAGAGCGTTGCAACTTGTTCCGCTTCTGTTCCCATAGCTCTGAGGTATTGTTTCTATAAGGATGCAATCTGTCTGGGAAATCCCTTTTATAAACTTCATTGCATGGTGTGTGGTGAGCATCTCTCGTGTGGCTTGTTTAGAAACGTGAGGGAGGGACTATGCTCCAGGGGGAAAGAGGGGCAGGAAAAATTCTGGGGTGTTCTGTCCATATTGGGGCCACTCAGGATCTGGAAGGATGATTGTTCATAGTTTCCTCTAGTGCTTGCCATGGAGGCTTCCTTCCCTCTGAGGGGTGATGTTAGTAAGAAAGGAACATGGAAAGGAAATGTTTTTTGCAACATTTGCTACCTACTGTGCTGGCCACGTTTCAAGATGTCTTCCTTTACAAAGCACACTGCAGTGCGAACTGTCACAAGCAGGACTCTCGGGCCACCCTTTGCTTTGTACCTGACGAGGGATTCCTTGTAATTGGGGAGGGATTAAAAGAATTCTGACCAGGCGATGGGGGCTTCCCGGTTGCGCCAGACGCCTTCCCCTCTTCTCCTGGCCTTCCTACGGCTCTGGGTTTTGGCCTCGATGCCGGATGAGACGTTTCTTTGGTCGACTTCCCCTTCCTGATTTGCTGTTGCTGCAGTTTGCATCTTATCCTGCTTCACTGTGGAACTCACAGTCTACAATCACAAGCGGAAACGAAACGAAACAAAGGATTCAGTAAGTAAGAAAACTTAAGGAGAAACAAGAGCATGGTGATGACCCGGAGTGGCTATAAAACTCACGGCTTTACCCCATTTGTTACAAATCCTCCCTTGAAGAAAGCGAAGGCTCAGACAAAAATAACTCAGTTTTATATGGACAAGAAATATGAGGAGGCAGCTGAGGAACAGCAGTTCCCAGATACTAATATCAGTTTTGATAAGCCCAATTGTGATAAAAATGGAGGTCACAGGAAAGATGCTAGCTCAGCCCAGCTGGACCCAGCTGCAGAACTGTCTCTTGTGAAGAGCCCAGCAGCCCACAAATTAACTCTGGCGGAGGATTTAACGTTAAAGCAAATTTCAGAGTTTTCTTCAAAAAATGCTAATGCAACCACAAATGATTCTTTTTGTGTGCCCTCTGAGGAAAACGAGGAGAGCATATTGATTGCAAAATAGCTTATATTGTTAGCTGAGGATATTGGAAATATAAAAACTTCTTTAGCTGACTGCAATAAGATTATAATCATTTTGGCAGAAGTTTGCAAAACCGCTATGATAAAATTAAATAAGCCATAAGAACAGAAAAGAACCGTAGCAGGAGGAGCAGATCTATTAAACAGACTCATAAAGCTTGCAAGATAAATCAGTATAGAAGGAGGGTGATATCTACAAAGAAAAGCAAAAATTTTAAAAATCTTAGGACAATGCAATATAAAAAAATGAACTTCGGAAAGCTCCTCAATTTATTCGACAAAAACTCAGTTGTGGAGCCCAGGCAGAACTCTGTAAAGTCAACAGCCAAGAAGAAAATAGAGCCTCTAAACCCTGCCTTGCCACTCAGGTGGAGTTTTTAAATCAGACTTCCACATTAGATTTGCAAATCCAGGATCCTTGGTCTCATGCTCTGTTAGGAGCCAACACTCGATTAACCAAAGAGACAGTTTCCTCTGATGGGACTTGGAATTTGGTCCTAATCCGAAATAAGTCGGTTTTGTCAAACTACCCCAAGCCACGGGGAATTTTGACACAAGAGGAGCATAAAGCCCACCTCCAGAGTATTCTAAGGGCATCTACTGTTGGTGTCTTGAACATCTCAGACTTAGAGCATGTGGAATACTTATATTTTGACGACGGCTTACATGCCAGGGCAGTAGTTACATTCCAAGAATGGAGTCTTGCTAAGATGGTGTTTGAACATAGAGAAGATCTGAAGAAGAGCGGCCTATCCGTCTCAAGATTTTTCGAAAACACGGCACCACCGGCTTCATTAATCCCATACGCAGCAGCACCCTCTAAAAGCCCTGAAGGTGACGCAGCACACCAGGATTTATTCTGCATTGATAACCAAGTGAGAAATTTGTGTAATCTAGAGCCTAAGGAACACGCCAACTGTGAGACTCAGAGATCTTCATCCTTAATAAATTTGGAGAATGGTCCTTTTGGTAACACTGAAAAGAGCTTACTGCAATTGTTTTATGTTTTACCGCACGAGGCCCAGATGGAAATAGTGTCCCGTCTTGATCTTTTAAGTTCTCGCTTGTTAGGTGTGATGAAGGGGCAGGAGGATCTTCACGAGCAATGTGTAGCTTGTCAGGTTTCAAATGCAGCTCATCAGACTAACCATAGACTCACAGAATCATAGAATCATAGAAATGTAGAATTGGAAGAGACCCCAGGGGCCATCCAGTCCAACCCCCTGCTATGCAGGAAAACCCTCAAAGCATTCCTGACAGATGGCCATCCAGCCTCTGCTTAAAAACCTCCAAAGAAGGAAACTCAACCACACTCCGAGGCAGCATGTTCCACTGCTAGACAGACCTGACCGTCAGGAAGTTCTTCCTGAGGTTCAAGTGGAATCTCCTTTCCTGCAGCTTGAACCCGTTGCTCCTTGTCCTGGTCTCTGGAACAGCAGAAAACAAGCCCTCTCCGTCCTCTACATGGCATCCCTTCAAATATTTAAATATAGCTATCATGTCCCCTCTTAACCTTCTCTTCTGCAGACTAAACATCCCCAGCTCTCTAAGTCTGTCCTCATAGGGCATGGCTTCCCGACGTCTCACCATTTTGGTCGCCCTCCTCTGGACTTGCTCCAGCTTGACCATGTCCTTCTTGAATTGGGGTGCCCAGAACTGGACACAGTATTCAAAATGAGGTCTAACCAAAACAGAGTAGAGTGGCACCAGTACTTCCCTCGATCTAGACACCATACTCCTATTGATGCAGCCGAGAATTGCATTGGCTTTCTTGGCTGCCGCATCACACTGCTGGCTCATGCTCAGCTTGTGGTCTACGAAGACTCCTAGATCCCTTTCACACGTACTGCTATCCAGCCATGTGTCCCCCATCCTATATTTCTGTCTTCCATTTTTTCTACCTAAGTGTAGGACCTTACACTTCTCTCTGTTGAATTTCATTTTGTTAGTCTTGGCCCAGCTCTCCAATCTGTCCAGGTCCTTTTGAATTTTGATCCTGTCCTCTGGCGTATTAGCAACCCTCCCAATTTGGTGTCATCCGCGAATTTGATGAGCATGCCCTCTATTTCTTCATCTAAGTCATTGATAAAAATATTGAACAGCTCTGGGCCCAGGACAGAACCCTGTGGCACCCCACTAGTCACTTCTCTCCAGGAGGAAAAGCAGCCATTCGTGATCACCCATTGGGTTTGGTCGGTCAACCAATTACAAATCCAATTACAAAACCATCATGAGTTGCATTCATGGGATGAGAAGCCAACCACACAGTGTCATCAGGTTACTGTACAAATGAATCCTTTCTTCCACAAGCACAAAATGAAAAGCATTTCTGAGGATTACGCCTCCAAATTACCTTCTGTAGAGGCAAATATGGTCACGACAGCTGCATGGCTTAAATTGAGAGAACTTAAAGAATGGGAACAAGGTCCCCCCAAAAAACAGCCATCATGTATTAGTCTCCAATGTGAGTAGATTAAATACTTCTTTGGATGCCATAGTTTTGGCTGCAGAAGAGGATGAGACTACAGAATGGCCCAAGCAAAATGACCACGCTCAAAGAAAGCCCAGTGCTCCCTCAAAGAACATAGTAGACAATCAAGGTGCAAATGCCCCAAATCGTACTGATAGCAAATTGAATTTGTTTTCTATGGAGCAAGTAGAAGGCCTTGTTAGGCAGGAAAGCTCTCCAAAACTTCATATTTCTGACTGACTTAAATCATCACCCCAGTTCTGCCAGGCTGGTCAGCTGTCACTCCTGTCCTGGAATATTGCAGGCTGGTGCAGTGAAATTGTAGACCATTCCTTTTGCAATTTTATTGGAAGCTATGATATTCTTTTTTTCCAAGAGATGTGGGAATGTGGTAGTTCAGATTTAAACGGTTATGAAACATACCTCCTGAAAGCAGATCCTAGTGTTAGAGGAGGCTGCCCTAAGGGAGGCCTTGGTATATTAATCTCCACTAAGCTTCGTGTTAAAACCTATGGCATTGATCACCTGCCCAATATCACTCTTGCTCTGGTTATCAAACAGCATTCACTCCTGTTGCTGTTAATAAATGTTTATTTTCCCCCATTATCTCAAAGACATCAAATTAAGGATAGGTGGATAAAGCTACAAGAATTTATTAATAAAATGACTGCTATGTATCTAGAAGCACTTGTGATCTTGGCAGGTGATTTTAATGCCAGATCGGGCCTGAATAATGAAACAATTTACAACGATTATGGTGAATACCCCCCTGAAGCAGAAGCAGGTCATCTGATACCTGTCAGGCAATTTAAAGACAAAGTATGCAACTTTTCTGGTTTATGTCTTCTGCAAATGTTGAACAACTTAGACTTAGTAATGCTGAACGGTGGGGTTGATGGAGATAAACCTGGTGAATTCACATTCACATCTGGCACTGGGGCTTCAAAAATTGATTATATAATGATTTCTTATAGTTTGTTAAATCTGGTTTCAAGCTTCAGGGTGGAGGTACGTACTGAAAGTGACCATCTCCCTTTAATTCTTGTACTAAATCTTGAGATATCAGACCTTCACACTGAGTTTAAACCCGGGCTAAGTCTGGAGGGCGAATTAAGATTTTCTCGTGTCCGATGGAATGTAAATCTAGAGCAAGCATCAACTAAACTCCTTCACTCAGAAAGTTGTCTTAGATTAAGAGACTCTATTTTATCTGTAAGAACATCAGAAGAGGCCTTATGTCTGTACCAGAATCTAATTGTACACGTACAGAATTGTTTGCTATGCAATAACCCCTCCAGAAAACATTTTCACTCCCTCAAATCCAAACCTTCATTTGACCAGGAATGCCTGGAGGTGAAGCAAACTTTACTCAGAAAATATAAAGAATATAGGGAGCTGGATATGACATCATTACCTGTGGAATGGCTGTGGTTAAAGAAAAAATATAAAAACCTAATTAAGGAAAAAAAGAGACAGGCACTGAGATTGAATTGGCAGGAGCTAATCACTGCATCACAGACTCACGATTCAGCTGCTTTCTGGAAAATAGTGTCTAGGAGCTGGCAAAGCAACGTACACGGACGAGATTTCCACATCCCTGTGAAGACCTGGGAATCATACTTCAGTGCCATGTATGCTGGCAGGCAAGCTGGAGACTCACGAACTCTACAAGACCCCAGGGGGCTCCCTGATTAGCCCCCTGTCACTTCATCCCAAACTGGCAGTCTCATTTCTAGATTAAAATTGGGTAAAGCCCCAGGCAGCGATCATATACCATCTGAATTGCTCAAGTCAAAATTGGAGCGGTGGGTACTGGTATTAGCCATTCTTTTTACTTGTATTGACTGAACTGCTTGCATTCCATCTGACTGGGGACTTGCAATAATTATCCCCCTCTATAAGAAAGGTAAAAGATCAGATCCTGCCAATTATAGACCAATTAATCTGCTAAATATTATTAGCAAGTTGTACACCAGTCACCTTCTAGAGAAATTACAAAGTTGGATGGAAGTAGAAAATTTCCTGGAGGCACAACAAACAGGCTTCAGGTCTGGGTATTCCTCTGCTGACCAGGGGTTAGTATTACAGCGTTTATTAGAAAAGTATTCTTTCTCGACTGGAGGGGGGGCACTTTATTTAGCCTTTATAGACTTTAAGTCTGCTTTTGATACGATTTCAAGAGACAGACTATAGAGTAAGCTCGAGGCCACCAATGTGGGCAGGCGTCTACTGATTCTTATTCGCAGTCTTTACGATAAAACATACCTGCGAGTAAGATGTAGCCAGGAAGGACATTTGTCCAGTTTAATACCAACATACATTGGAGTAAAACAAGGCTGCATCCTTGCCCCCACCTTGTTTAATGTTTATATTAATTCCCTGGTCAAAACACAATCTGAAACAAATTCTCATCCACCTAAGTTGGCAGGGAGACCTGTGAGCGTTTTATTGTATGCAGATGATGCCGTACTTCTGTCATTGTCATGCATAAGTTTGAGACGGCTCCTAAGAGCATTAGATGCCTATTGTAGCACCGAAGAGTTGGAAATCAATTACGATAAAACCAAAGTTCTAGTTTTCACTTGGAAATGGTGTAAACACCGCTGGCAACTAAATGGCCATTTAATTGAACAGGTTAATTTTTATAAATATTTGGGAGTAATTTTTCAATCTACTGGTTTTTTGAAAGCTCAAGTGTCTTATGCCATTGCAAATGTACAACGGAGTTATAATTCACTGATTTCATTTTTCTACACCAAGGGAGGCCAGTTTGTACCGGCAGCAATACAGGTGTTCAACAATAAGATCTTACCACAAATGCTTTACGGAGCACAACTGTGCATTTTCAGCAATACTGCGGCTTTAGAATCTGTTCAAACAAAATCCTTGAGAACTATTCTCGGTCTTCCTAGCTCTGTGCCAAACGTAATCACATGGCTAGAGACGGGTCAACTTACTATTACATCCCAGATATGGATCTATAAGTTAAATTACTGGTTAAAATTGTTATTTATGCCCAAAGGTCTGGCTCCTCTGACACTAACCGACTCTTTCCACTCAAGGTGGAAAAAAACAGTTGGAGAGAAAGTGTCAAGGTTAAGATTTTCACAAGGTGCTATTCTTGCCATGGGTTATGCAAAAGAAAACAAAATATGTGCCAGCGTATTCGGGATATTCAGTTGCAAGATTATGTAAGCACAGCCTCCATCTACCCAGTTTTTAAAGATAGAGGGCAGGCCCTTCTCTCTGCTGCTTATTTGAAAAATTTAATTATCCCTAAATATAGGTGAGCTTTTTCCTAGGCTAAGTTTAATGTGCTTCCATCTGCATTATTGAAGGGTACATATAACAATGTACCATACTGTGATCGTTTCTGCCCTTGCGAGGAGGAGAAGATAGAAACAGTGGGACGTCTTACTGTATTGTTCTTTTTATTGAGATCTTCGATGCCGCTTTATTACTCCAATTTTACAAGGTATACCAGGGAGATCAGACACATTTTATATCGATTACCTTTTGGCGGACCAGTCCCCTGAAACCACAGCTAAGGTAGCGACCTTTTGCTCGGCAGCCATTACCTGTCGGCGTAGGATGTTACCTTAGCACAAATGAGATCACGATACTACGCTCTGTTCTTATCATACCAATTTAACTCATATATTTCATATTCATATTCAAAACGTAAAATATTTTATATTCAGGTTTTAAAATTTCTACCTTGTAATTTAGTATTTTTTTAAACTGTGTCTTCCAGGGTTCTTATTGTTGTATTGCATCACCAGCAATTACTAATGAGACTAAAAGGAATTCACACTCTCACCCACATCAAGAGTCTTCTAACTTATACCAATAATCCACATCGTAATATGGTCATAGCACATGGAGAAAACCCTTTAAGATGAGTAATTGAGGCTGAAAAACAGTAGACATCAATACAGCCAGGTCAGCTCTTCATCTGCCACCTTTGGGGGAGAGAAATGCAGTGTTTGAATAAGCCACGTATCCAGGTAACCCTATTTCTTGCATTGAACAGGTTTCTTGAAAGAGCAGGACCAGGAATTGCTTTATATAGTATAAAAAAATTCACTATTCTCTAACTTATTTCTCCAGCCCACTAAGTTGCAGGATAGACAGGAAACTTCAGGTTTTATGTGTATTGATGTAAACAGAGATGTTTACTTTTACAAAAGCTTTTTCCACATTCTGTGCAAGCATATGATTTCTCCAGTCTGTGGGTTCTATGATGATAAGATAGATCGCTACTCTGACAGAAGCTCCTTCCACATTCCCTGCATTTATAGGGCTTCTCCTCTGTGTGGGTCCTTTGATGGGAACACAGATTTCCACTCCAACTGAAGCTCTTTCTGCATTCCATGCATTTATAGGCTTTCTCATCGTGTGGATTCTTTGATGTGAATGTAAATGCCCACTGTGAGTAAAGCTGCCCTCTATTCTGCTTTAGTCAGGCCTCCTCTGGAATCCTCTGTCCAGTTCTGGGCACCAAAATTCAAGAAAAATATGGACAAGCTGGAACATGTTTAGAGGATGGCAACCAAAATGGTGGAGGGTCTGGAAGCCATGAAACCTTATGAGGAGAGGCTTAGGGAGCTGGGTATGTTTAATCTGCAGAAGAGAAGGCTAAGAGGGGACATATTTGCCATGTTTAAACGTTTGAACGGATGTCGTATCAAGAAGGGAGCAATCTTGTTTTCTGCTGGTTGAGAGACGAGGACGAGGAGCGACGGATTCCAACTACAAGAAATGAGATCCCACCTAAACCTCTGGAAGAACTTGAGAGTGCTTTCAGGTGGGTTCCTGCATGGCAGAATGGGGTTGGATGGGATGACCCCTGTGGTCTCTTCTAAGTCTACCGTTCTATTTGGGGCAGTTCCAATTCAGTTTGGAGGAACAGAAGCAAGCAAAGGAGAAAGGAGGGAAGAGAAGAGAAAGTGGGACATTTTGAAAACAGATGAAAAATGCTCTCTTTGCTTCCGCCTTTGTTTTATTTCCACCGGCAGATAAATATCTTTTTATTCGCATAAAGCATAGGCTGTGGTCCAGCTGTGGCACAAGGCCTTGGAAGGAGTCTGGGAGGATGTTAGAAGTGCAACAACTCTTGGCGCCGAAGAATCCAGAATGGCTCCTAGTGGGCAGAAGTAACAGAGGTAGGTAAGTCGGAGTGGCCCTAAGCGTCCTCCCTTCTTTTGACTCTTCCCATCCTGACCCCTCTGTGATGGAAATTGCTACTCTTAGGAACAGTTTCTCTGCCCCTTCTCAAAACCCTGCTCCTTCTTCCCAGATCTTCCCTAGAATGCAGCTCAATTAGGATAGCACCCCGAGTTACTTTCCTACCTGAGAACGTTGTTCCTGTAATAAAGCTTTTTCTTCTGTATTCTTTCAGCCACTGGTGTCTTTCCTCCTTAATCAGCATGGATGCTCAGGCAAGCCTTCTCTATCAGAGTACTTTTACCTTCTCTGCTATCTGGTAAAAGTGTTTGCAACATTTTGAAGGTTTACTCCCCCTCCCTTTCCCATAGTTCATATTTCCTAATTAATATCTTAAGCGCAAGATGCCTGTTCCTTTGCACCATATAGGAACATGTTTGGATTTTGCGGTCCAGATGTTTCTTTGAAGGCCAGGGGTTGGATCCGGGCCCTCTGAGCGAGCGTCCCTTGCCTGGCCCTCCTTACGATTGTTCTCCCCCAAAGAACTGCCTTTGGAGTGTCCTAATGGGGTCTAAAAGCATGACCCAGATTTCCCCCCCTTCTCCTCAACCTGTAAGTCAGGAGCTCACCAGCAAAAGTTTCTTCTGTACTTCAGAAGTTTATGAGGTAGGAGGCAAGCCTGCAAGTCCCACAGAGCTCTTCATCAGGTTGGATAGGAAGCAGAGAAGAAGCTGGGGTGTAAAGGAAAACATCTATTTGGAAAAGGAGCAGTCACAAGACCTTGCAGAAGTATTCACCCCAAACTCATCTCCTCTTTGATTTTTTCTGGATTTTGTTGTGTTACATCCTGGAACTGAAATGGATTTCACTGTGTTAGGGTGGATAAATGGACCACACCTTACCGTACCCCAGATGGACATGAAGCTGGTATGAACCCCCAAACACAAGGTAGGAATATGAAAAAGAGAAAGAAAGACCAACACACACACACACACACACAAGTACTTTGGCCAAAGGATCCACCCAAGAAAGAGAAGGAGGATGATTTATTCTTTCAGGATTTCCCTCTTATACCATTTTTATCTTTATATTAAAGCAGTGGTTCTCAACCTGTGGGTCCCCAGATGTTTTTGGACTTCAGCTCCCAGAAGGCCTGAGCATTGACCATAGTGGCTGGGGCTTCTGGGAGTTGAAGTCCACAAACATCTGGGGACCCACAGGTTGAGAACCACTGTATTAAAGAATGCTTACAGGGAGAAAAGATTCATGCACCAGCGTCAGCAAAGTTACAGCTTGTACAGGTGTTACGTCCTGTCTGACCCTCAAGTTCCTGAGTCTACCTGACCCTGTTCCCGGGTCATTCTCAGGAGGCCTCCTCTTGTATATACTGATTACAAACAGGAGCAGAACGGAATAAGCAATTCTGAAAGCAAGCTTGCTTGCCGAGTTACAGTTGGCCAAACTATCCATTAACTTTACATCATGGAAAGTCGAAGACTTTCATGGCCGGAATCCATAGGCTGGTGTGGGGATTCCGGGCTTTGACGCCATGTTCTATTAGTATTTTCTCCCGATGTTTCACCTGCATCTGTGGATCTGAGGATCCTCTGAAGATGCCAGCCACAGATGCAGGTGAAACGTCAGGAGAAAATACTAATAGAACATGGCCTCAAACCCCGGAAAACTCACAGCAGCCAACTTTACGTTAAATGCTTAACAATTATAAATGCTTAACAAAGATGACTTTCCAAACCTAACAATTGCTGTTGTTTCTACTTGGTGTACGCAAGACGCTCAACCCTGTAAAGGAGAAAAATAGTTCATTTATGGCACAAAGCTAAACTAAACAAACTTGTGAGGGTTGGAAGGGTCCACTCAGGATCATGACAGAGGCAAGAGTGGCTAAAGTTTTTTGGGTGATGGAATAAAAAGCCCCTGCCCCCTAATCCTTAGAGGGAAAGGGGTCCCTTGAGGGGAAGAGGAGGGGGCCAGTGCCAGCAGGAGGGAGCAGCAATTCCACTGCCAAACGCCTCAGACCGCTGAAGCATTCCCTGTGACAAATGGCCATCCAGCCTCTGCTTAAAAACCCCCAAAGTAGGAGACTCCACCACATTCCACTGAGGCAGTATATTCCACTGCAAACATCTCTGACCATCAGGAAGTTCTTCCTGAGGGTCACGTGGAATCTCTTTTCCAGTAGTTTGAATCCGTTGCTCCTTGTTCCAATCTCTGGAGCAGTGGAAAAGATGCTCGCCCCCGCCTCAATATGAGATCCTTTCAAGTATTTAAACACAGCTCTCATGTCCCCTCTTAGCCTTCTCTTCTGCGGGCTAAACACACTGTTAGAAACAGCAGGGGGGCTTGCTGTATACATTAGCAAGACCCACATCCTGGCTGTCCTTTAAAAGCAAGGAAAAACTTCTTAAGTCCTGTCATACTGGAGTTTATTTCCAGTCCCTTCAAGTTGACTCCCACCCTTGAACAAGACTGGAAATTCCCCCAGCGTTTACTAATTCTTGCTGCCACCACCCACTGAATTCTGAATTAACTGAACAGTACAGTGGGACCCTGCTCAGTGGATTGCCAATCCCTGTGTTTACGGACCTTTCCTTCCCTCTCACCTCCCCCCTTCTGAGTGAGAGAAGTCCTATCTAGCGTGTGCCGAAGGATGGCATGCGAATGGAGAGGAAACAGAGGTTTTACAGAAAAGCATTTATTCAAGGCATGCAAATAAACAAGACAATAATACACATGAGAGGCTCCCCCCTCCCAGGCACGCTTAAGTTACAAGTAGTTACAAGAACAGATATAAAAGCACAGATACATTCTTTAGATCAGCCAACTCCAAAATAATAAGCAGCCCTAACGTGACTGACTATCTTATTTCTAGTTACTCACAATTTGGTTCACAGGCTTAGATGGTCTAAGAGAGAAGAGAGGGGCCAGGAGACGCGGCATGCCTGCAGCCTGCGACTGGCACAGATCCCATCTCTCGGATGTTCCTTTGTTCTCTCCTTTGCCACATGGCCTCCCAAGAAGTTTTATAACTTCTCCCTGGAAGCATCTCGAAGCATCCCGAAGATGCTCACCTCTTTCCTTTTTGATTGGTCAGTTCTCACCCTATGACAGTGGTTCTCAACTTGTTGGTCCCCAGATGTTTTTGGACTTCAGCTCCCAGAAGCCCTGAGCATTGACCATAGTGGCTGGGGCTTCTGGGAGGTGAAGTTCACAAACATCTGGGGACCCACAGGTTGAGAACCACTGCCCTATGACCTGTGATGTTGACCCGCACTAAAATGTAATCTAATCCCAACACCTCATTAACCCTTGGTTTACCTGAAGAGGGAAGTATCCCCCTTTAGCTAAGTCTAGATAATGGGAAGCCCCATTATCACAAGTCCCATGAAACTGCCAGTAAATGAGGCCACCCCAAAGTAGGCTAAAAAACTATCTAGTTTATTGAGAAGCAAAGCTCAGGTTACATGTTTAGCAAAACAAAACAAAACAAAAAAACACTAAGTGAAATCCATCGGATACAACAGCAAAGGAACAGCACACAGGAATACAGAGAATACAGAAAGGAATATGACAGGGGGAAAACTGCCCCTTTTGTATCGGCTTGTCGACAAGTTACACACGGTGGGAATGTAGTTCTTTCCAGACATAGCAATACATATATAAGACATAGCAGAACTTGTTATGAGCAGCTGGAAGCATGTTATGAGAACGCAGGCTGGAGAAGTTCCCAGCGAGCGCTTATCTCGCTTCGTGGGCTGGGAAACAGCTAGGGATCTTTACAACTGGTTACTATGGCAGTGCAGACAACAAGACACTGTTAACCCTTAACGCAGGAGCACAGACCTGGGCAGTAATACTCAACACTCCCCTTCTTGTTTTGGAGCTGTCTTGCATGCTGGAAACTGCAGGACCTATCATCCCCAACCTGTTGAGCATTTGAGTATGATTGACAGCAGAAAGCGGTTTAGCCAAATTTTCCTGCGACGAACAGTGAATCAGATTTACAACCTTGTTTTGAACAGACTGTTTTACATTTTGGTATTTAACATCAACATGCTTTGTTCTGGACTTCACCTTATCACTTACAGCCATTTTAATACACGCTTGAGAATCACAGAACACTTTCACAGGCGTGTTTACAGGTACGTTCAGGTCCTTCATTAACTGCAAGAACCATACCAACTCATTACGCGGAGAAGGCAAGCTGGCAAACTCAGCTCCAGCAGTGGAAGTTGCCAGAGTACTTTGTTTTTTCACTTTCCAGTCAATCAGGGCCCCACTGTATTTCACAACAAACCCAGAAGTGCTTTTGCGATCTGATACATCTTCTGCATAGTCACTATCAGAATAGCACACAATTTCTGGCATTTGAACAGGAGTGATACACAAACAGTGATCCATGGTACCTTTTTTAGGTATCTTAACACCCTTTTTACACCTTGCCAGTGATACTGAGTGGGCTGAGCACTTGCCCTCCCCAATATGTTCACACTCAGGGCGATGTCAGGCGGACCGGACTCGGCTAGATAGAGAAGACTCCCAATTACAGACTGATACAGCTTTTTGTCTTGAAACATTACATCATCAACATTTTTACAAAAACCTTGAACCGTTGGCATTTTCACACTTTTACAAACAGTCATGTTACATTTTTCCGCAGTTTTACAATCTTTTGCTTTTGACTCAGCAAGAAACCACCCTTGGTTTTTTGTATTTCAGCCCCAAGGTAATTTTGAACTGGCCCCAGATTCTTGATCTGGAATTTCTTGCCCAGCTCAGTGGAAAACACTTGCACCTGTTTTTGTGCGTCACAGATCAAACACAAATCACCCACATACGCCAAAAGAATTTCTAGACTCTCCCCTGTACCTCGGACATATACACAGGGGTCAGCAATGCTCTATTTGAACCCACACTCTTGCAAAGCTTTGTCTAAACACAGGTTCCAACAACAGGCTGACTGTTTCAGACCATACAGAGCCTTATTAAGTTTCCAAACCAGGTTTCTTCTTCCCTGGACTACAAATCCATCAGGCTGTTTTAGGTAGATCTCCTCTGGCAAGTCTGCATTGAGATAAGCAGTGGTGATGTCAAAGTGTGTGACCAGGGAATTGCGCTGCACTGCAATGGCCAGCGCTAGCCTTATGGACTGCATTTTGACTGTTGGTGCAAAACCCTCATCATATGTTTGCTCATCTTGGTTGTACCCCCCAAGCTACCAAACGAGCCTTGTGTTTGACTTGCCCATCAGCAGTGGTCTTCAACTTGTAGACCCACCGGCAATCAACAGGATTGACACCCTTTGGCAATTCACATAGGGAATACACATTGTGTTGAGTGATGGAGTCAATTTCACTCTGCATTGCCTCCCACCAGGGATTTGCTTGGTCCTGAGGCATGCTTTCAACATCAGCAAAACTAGCAGGCTCACAGTTTACCAGACAGGCACGTACTGCCAGTGAAGAATATGGGGAATATCTTTTTGGAGGCTTCCCTTTTGTTTTTCTTTCTGATCTCCTAGGAGTTGGCCGGTCTGCCTGACCATCTCTATCATCACCCAAACTGCGAGACCTTTTTGCAGCTCGTTTCTGTCCTTCCTCCATGCGAGGAGCCACTTCCTCCTTCGCAGCTCTCCCCCTCTGTGCTGGCTCCGGCTCAGGTTCAGATTTAACCCCTGAGGGACCAGGAACTGAGGCAGAAGGCTGCTCTGGGTGAGCATGGGGCTCCCGGCAGACAGGAAGGAAAACCTCAGAAGCTGAACACGCGACCAGTTTGCATGTTCCTCAAAAGTAGCATTTCTGGACACCACACAAAATCCTCCCCCAGCATGGAACCTGTACCCTTTGCAGTTTGCTTGGTACCCTACAAACCTTAAACGCTGGGCTTTTGGCTCTCCCTTTTTCCTTTGGCTTTTGGGAATGTGAACCCCGGCAAAACTGCCAAACACCTTCATGTGAGCAATGGAAGGCTGCTTGTCAAACAAACGCTCATAAGGAGTGGTCTGAAAGACTGAACTCCAAAGCCTGTTGTGTATGTAACTTGCAGTCAAATTGCCTCTCCCCAGAAATTCAGAGGCAAATCTGTATCACAAAGCAGGCTGTCCATGAAAGTTTGCAACACTCCACCGGTTCTGTCAGCTATCCCGTTCTGGAAACTTGAATAAGAGGCAGAGGTTCTGTGCACAATGCCCTTGCTTTTGAACCACTGCTGCATACTCTCAGCCAGAAATTCTGCCCCGTGTTTGAAACATTTTCACTTTAGAATCAAATTGCCTCTCAACAGAAGCACAGCACTTCTTAATTATTTGACACACTTCAGACTTCTGCTTCAGCACATAGCAAAACGTATACCTGCAGAAAATACCTAACTCCTCCCAAGCTATTTTGAGACAAAGGACCAACTATATCTGCATGTACAAGTTGGAAAGGAGCAGTAGGAACTTGTGAACTGGTTCTGGGTGCAGGAAGCTGCATGGACTTAGACTGTTTGCAAACAGCACAGTCAAGAAAAGTATCACAGGATTTCAAAGAACAACCCTTGCAGGTAGCTGCCAACTTTTTCAGCATAGGAAAGCTAGCATGTGCCATCCTGCGATGCAGCAAACGAATACATTCATCATATTGGGGTTTGTTATCATACACAGCACAAACACTGTGGTGAGGCTTAAGCTTGTACAATTTCTCAGGCAACTCTGCTACAACACAAACAACCCCATCTTTCAGTACTTTGCCCTCATGACTCGTATACAAAACCTCAAACCCACGTTGAGTCAACACAGAGAGCAGACAGAAATCAAGTGAAGGCACATACAAAACATTGTCTAGACACTGATCCAAAGCAGGCCCATAAGCAGATCCCACTCCCCTGACTTTAGCTTTAGCCCCATCTGCCAGGGCCACAGTGGCAATGCTGGCTGGATTCAAAGTCTTAAACAAACCTTCACAGTTGACCAGATGGTGAGAACACCCACTGTCCAGCAGCCAGAAAGCCTCATCAGTGTCCTAGGACCTCTCAGAAAACACAGTCTATTCCAGTGGCAACACGTGGACGACTCCCACGACCTCCTCTGAAGCCTCTGCCATGACCCCGGGCACCTCTCTCACTGTGCTTTTCCAGCGGGCAATCCTTCTTGAGATGAGATGTAGAACCACAGCGATAGCACCTTCTGACAGCGTGAGCTCTCACCGGCCCCTCTGGTCCACACTCACCAGCCCGGGTAGACCTCCTCCCGGTTCCTGGCTTGGCAGCCACAGGCAGCTGTGGGGGTTGCTGGGCATTCCCCCGGGCTCATCTGTCCTCTTCCTCCAGCAGACGAGAAGTCACATAAGCCACAGTCAGGTTCCTCTCTGGGACAGCCTCCAGCCTCCAGGGTGGCAACTATCACGTCCCAGCTGGGATCCAGTGAATTCAAAATGCAAAAAGCCTTGTCAGTTTCAGTCAAAATTTTCCCTCTTTCACGGAGTGCCACAAAGAGCTCAGACAGGTCTGCAAATGCTGCCTGACCGGCACACCTGGCCTCAGCTTTGTACTATACAGCCTTTTTGTGAGGGGCAGTTTAGACCCAGCTAAATTACCTACATCTCTTTTAATGCTACCCACGCCTCTCGATAGTTATCCATGTCTCGGGTATGCATCAGCTGGTCATCTTCCATGGCCAGGAAAAGAAGTGCAATGGCTTTTCTCCGCATCTGTGCTGCCTCGTCTGCATCTCTTGGGTACTGGAGGGGATCAGTAAACGCTCTCCAGATGCCTTCTCCTCGGAGAAACATTTCCATTTTCACTGGCCAAGCAAGGTAATTCGTGCCGTTCAACCTCGTTAGAGGCAGGCTACTAATTAACCTTTGCTCTATGGCTGTTCAACTCCCAGGCAGCACAAGCCTTGAAAAAACACTCCGGCAGACAGGCACCATCAATCAAAAAGTGGCCTCAAAAAACACTCTGGCTCCTGGCAGCTCCAGGATGCACAGCGGAGTGTAGGCTGTGGCCCATGACCTGTTAGAAAACGCAAGGGGGCTTGCTGTATACATTAGCAAGACCCACAGCCTGGCTGTCCTTTAAAAGCAAGGAAAAACTTCTTAAGTCCCATGAAACTGCCAGTAAATGAGGTCACCTAATGTAAGCTAAAAAACTATCTAGTTTATTGAGAAGCAAAGCTCAGGTTACATGTTTAGCAAAAAAACAAACAAACCACTAAGTGAAATCCATCGGATACAACAGCAAAGGAACAGCACACAGGAATATAGAGAATACAGAAAGGAATAGGACAGGGGGAAAACTGCCCCTTTTGTATAGCCTTATCAGAATAATAATAATAATAATAATAATAATAATAATAATAATAATATTTCTATCCCGCCTGTCACCATGGATCGAGGCGGCGAACAACAATAATAACATACCCACTCCTCCCCACCCACCAACCCACCTAAAACCAAGCCCCTAAAACACACAACAATTTACAATTAAGAACAATCAACTATTAAAAGAACAACAAGACAGTTGGTGGGAGGCGGTGGAAGTACTAGTCTGGGAAGGCCTGTCGGAAGAGAGCAGTCTTGACTGCTTTTTTAAAGCGGCCAAGACTGGCAATGTGCCGGGTCTCCTCCGGCAGGCCATTCCATAACTTGGGAGCGACGGAAGAGAAGGTCCTCTGCGTGACCGCAGCCAACCTAGTTCTGACCAGCTGCAGTAAATTCCCCCCAGAGGACCTTAGTGGGCGGGGCAGATTATATGGGAGAAGGCGATCCCGCAGGTAGGCTGGCCCCAAGCCATAAAAGGCTTTAAAGGTAAGGACCAACACCTTGTACTGTGCCCAGAAACTAATAGGCAGCCAATGTAAAGACTTCAGAATTGGTGTTATGTGGTCAGTTTTAGTCTACCAGTGACCAACCTGCTGCCATATTCTGACCTAGTTGAAGTTGACTAAAGTTGACCTAGTTGGTTGACTAAAGAGCTCTCAGCGGAGCTAAGTATTAAGAAAAACATGTACAGGAAATGGAAGAAGGGGGAAATCACCAAAGAAGATTATAAGCAAGTAGCCAGGAGATGTAGGGAGAAGGTCAGAAAGGCTAAAGCACAGATCGAACTTAGGCTGGCCAAAGACATTAAAAACAATAAAAAGGGCTTTTTTAAATACGTCCGCAGCAAAAGGAAAAAGAAGGAGACGATAGGGTCACTGCGCAAGGAAGATGGTGAATTAATAACAGGAGGAAGAAAAAAGGCAGAACTCCTCAACACCTTCTTTGCCTCAGTTTTTTCCCAAAAGGATAAAAACACGCAACCTGGCGGTTGGGGAGCAGGTGAGGAAGTGGGGGAAATGCAGCACGGAATAGATAGGCAGTACAGGAATACCTGGCCACACTGGATGAATTCAAGTCTCCACGGCCAGATGAATTGCATCCTAGGATTTTAAAAGAACTAGCAGAGGTCATTGCGGAACCTCTTGCTATAATCTTTGAGAAATCTTGGCGGACCGGAGAAGTTCTGGCAGACTGGAGGAGGGCAAATGTTGTCCCCATCTTCAAGAAGGGAAAAAAAGAGGACCCAAATAATTATCGCCCAGTCAGCCTGACATCAGTACCTGGAAAGATCCTGGAGCGGATCATCAAACAGTCAGTTTCTAATTACTTAGAAAACAATGCCGTAATTACGAAAAGTCAACATGGATTTCTCAAAAATAGGTCATGCCAGACCAATCTTATCTCTTTTTATGATAGAGTTACTTGCTTGATAGATGAAGGGAATGCTGTGGACATAGTATATCTTGATTTCAGTAAGGCCTTTGACAAAGTTCCCCATGACATTCTTGCAGAGAAGCTAGTAAGATGTGGGCTGGACAGGGCTATGGTCAGGTGGATTTGTAACTGGTTGACTGACCATACCCAAAGGGTGGTCACCAATGGCAGATTCTCATCCTGGAGAGAAGTGACTAATAGGGTGCCACAGGGTTCTGTCCTGGGCCGGGTGCTGTTCAATATCTTCATTAACGACTTGGATGAAGGAATAGAGGGCATGCTCATCAAATTTGCAGATGACACCAAATTGGGAGGGGTCGCTAATACGCCTGATGACAGGATCAAAATTCAAAAGGACCTGGACAGATTGGAGAGCTGGGCCAAGGCTAACAAAATGAACTTCAACAGAGAGAAATGTAAGGTCCTACACTTAGGCAGAAAAAAGGGTATGCAGAAATATAGGATGGGGGACACGTGGCTGGCTAACAGTATGTGTGAAAGGGATCTAGGAGTCTTCATAGACCACAAGCTGAACATGAGTCAGCAGTGTGATGCGGCAGCCAAGAAGGCCAACGCAATTCTTGGTTGCATCAATAGGAGTATGGTGTCTAGATCGAGGGAGGTATTGGTACCACTCTATTCTGCATTGGTTAGACCTCATCTTGAATACTGTGTCCAGTTCTGGGCACCCCAATTCAAGAAGGATAGGGATAAGCTGGAGCAGGTCCAGAGGAGGGCAACCAAAATGGTGAGGGGCCTGGAAGCCATGCCCTATGAGGACAGACTTAGAGAGCTGGGTATGTTTAGTCTGCAGAAGAGAAGGTTGAGAGGGGACATGATAGCCATGTTTAAATATTTGAAGGGATGTCATGTCGAGGAGGGAGTGGGCTTGTTTTCTCCTGCTCTTGAGACCAGGACAAGGAGCAATGGGTGCAAGCTGCAGGAGGGGAGATTCCGCCTGAACCTCAGGAGGAATTTCCTGACGGTCAGGGCTGTCCGGCAGTGGAATGTGCTGCCACAGAGTGTGGTGGAGTCTCCTTCTTTGGAGGTTTTTAAGCGGAGGCTGGATGGCCACTTGTTGGGAGTGCTTTGAGGGTTTTCCTGCATGGCAGGGGGTTGGACTGGATGGCCCTTGTGGTCTCTTCCAACTCTACATTTCTATGACTCTATGATTCTATGATTCTAAGTCTCCAGACTAAGCACATAGGTAGCCCTATGTAGAGCGCATTACAGAAGTCAAGCCGTGAAGTTACCAGTGCATGCACCACTTTTTTTAGGTGTTCCAGCTCCAGGAAGGGGTGCAGCTGGCGTATCAGCCGAAGTGGATAGCAGGCACTCCTGGCCGCCGCATCAATTTGGGCTGTCATCTGAAGTGGCGAGTCCAGGAGCACCCCCAAGCTGCGGACACAGTCTTTCAGGGGAAATGTGACCCCGTCTAGAACTGGTTGACAAACCTCCGTGCCTGGGCTAGGGCCCTTAAAGCAAGTACTTCCGTCTTATCTGGATTCATCTTCAGCCTGTTTTTCCTCATCCAGTCCATTACTTCTTCAAGGCATTTGTTCAGAGGCGAGATGCCACCCTTAGTTGATGCTATTATCCGAGGCATGGAGAGATATATCTGGGTGTCATCAGCATACTGATAGCACCTTGCTCCATGCCTCCTGATGATCTCTCCCAGCGGTTTCATGGAGATGTTAAATAGCATTGGGGACAGGATAAGCACCCTGAGGGACGCCAGATTTAAGCTCCTTTTTCAAGGAGCAGCTGTCCCCAAGCATCACCCTCTGGTATCTACCTGAGAGATAGGACCGGAACCACAGAAGTGCAGTGCCCCCGATCCCCAGCCCTCTCAGGCGTTCCAGAAGGATACCGTGGTCTATGGTATTGAAAGCCACGGAGAGGTCCAAGAGTACCAGCAGGGTCACACTTCCCCTGTCGATACCTAGGCGAAGATCATCCGCTAAGGCAACCCTGGCGGTCTCGACTCCATATCCCTCCCTGAAGCCAGTTTGAAATGGGTCTAGATAATCTGTTTCAGGTTACACACAATGGGAATGTAGTTCTTTCCAGACATAGCAATACATGTATAAGACATAGCAGAACTTGTTATGAGCAGCTGGAAGCATGTTACGAGAACACAGGCTGTAGAAGTTCCCAGCGAGCGCTTATCTCGCCTTGTGGGCTGGGAAACAGCTAGGAATCTTTACTACGGCAGTGCAGACAACAAGACACTGTTAACCCTTAACACAGGAGCACAGACCTGGGCAGTAATACTCAACACATACCCAGCTCACTAAGCTGTCACAAAGCCTTATGAGGAGTGGCTTAGGGAGCTTGGGTATGTTTAATCTGCAGAAGAGAAGGTTAAGAAGAGACATGGGATCTGAAGGAGGTGGTAGAGTTTTTTTTGTTGAGGGGACAGATGAAGAAAATAAAACAGCCTTACTATTTGGCTTAGGTGGGCGTCCTTTTCTGCGGAAATCATGTTTCTAAATCTCTAAAATGAAAACATTACATATATCGCTATCACTGTATCACTCTGAATTACTTAATTCATATTTAGTCAATAGTCTGACGTCATGGCAGAAGCATATTCCACATTCCATACATTTATAACGATTCGAGATTCACAAATCCGAAGCCATATGCCAAAATAGGCACAGTGAATCCTTCAAATCCACCAACTGAAGTTTGTTGGAGACAGGGACGCCTGAAAACCTGAGCGCCCAGACACACAAGGGAAGATAGCAAGTACAGGACTTTTTCCCTTGGAGTAATAATGACCATTGCTAACAATTTCAGAAATTACATCTGGGGTTATATTCTAAGATATTGAAATTGAACACTTAACAAAAACATTTCAAAAATGCTGATAAGCCCGGGAGGTGGTTGGCATATAGACTGAGGAAAAGAAGAGAAAGAAACTTAATTTTACAAGTAAAGAAGGATAATGAGACCTTTTCAGACCAGAAGACAATTTTGAACATATTTAGAAAATATTACAAGAATCTGTATCAAAAAAGCAGGGAAAGTTATATGAGGAAAAAGATTGAAGAATATTTGGACAAACAGGATTTGATAACTTTAACAGAACACCAAAAACAGTTTAAACACGAATATCACCTGTATGGAAGTTGTGAATGCGATAAAGAAAATAAAAGTGGGGAAAGCTCCGGGTCCTGATGGATTCACTGGGCTATATTATAAGGAGCTTCAGGAAGAATTAAGGGATCCGATGCGTAAGATGTTTAACGAAATTATGGAAAAGGGAAACCAGACTCCCGGAATGAAACAAATATAACATTGATACTAAAAGAAGGGAAGGATCCGTCAGAACCAAGTAGCTATAGACCTACATCGTTGCTAAATATTGATTATTAAATCTTTACAAATATAGTTGCGGAGAGACTGAAAAATATATTACAGAAAATGATCCATGAAGACCAGTGCAGTTTCTTACTGAAGAGATACATCAGAGACAACATTCGAACGGTGATTAACATGCTGGAACACTATGAAAAACATAATGAGAAAAAAATGCATGATGATCTTCATGGACGCCGAAAAGACAATTGATAATGTTAAGCATGAATTTTTATTTGAATTATTAAAGAAAATGAATTGTGGAAAGAAATTTACCACTTGGATCAGACAGATTTATCTGAATTGTAAGGCCCAGTTACTGATAAATGGCGATAAGATGGACCCTATAGCAATTAACAAAGGGACCCGTCAGGGCTGTCCACTCTCACCCCTATTATTCATAATAACGTTGGAAGTTCTCTTAAGGAAAATGAGAATGGAAAAAATAATAAAAGGAACTAAAATAAAGGGGGGTGAATATAAATCGAAGGCATACATGGATGACTTAGTCATCTTTCTTGAAGAACCAGAAACAAGCCTGTCAAAATTTTTAGAGAGCTGCAATGAATTTGGAGAATTAGCGGGATTTAAAACTAACAAAGAGAAAACAAAGATCTTAACTAAAAACATGCGAAAGGAAGAAATTGAGGCAGCAGAGTGGATGTCTGGATTTAAAGAACAGAAAAAGATTACATATTTAGGAATAGTAATTGCTAAACAAAACAATGGGCTATTTGAAAATAACTACATAACAAAGTGGAAAGAGATAAAGAAGGATCTGCAATGCTGGTTGAATTTAAGTCTATCATTAATGAGCAGAATGGCAACAATCAAAATGATGGTATTACCAAAGATAAATTATTTATTTCAGAATTTACCCATCATCACAAATACTAGATGTTTTCCAGATTGGAAGAAGGACCTATCACACTTCATCTGGGCGGGGAAAAAGCCAAGAATCAAATGGAAAATTTTGACCGACAAGAAAGAAAGAGGAGGCTGTGGCATACCGGACGTGAATTGGATCAAACTGAAAAATGAGACAATACTAAACTTAGAGAGAGCAGATCTTCGCTTTGGATGGCACGCCTACCTCTGGTATAATAAGACGAAGGTTAATAAAGATTTCTTGAATCATTATATCAGAAGGCCGCTGTATGGGATTTGGAAGATTTGGAAAAGGAAAATATATACGAGACTTTCATTATGGGTATCCCCCCAAGAGGCATTGACGGGGAGATGGAAGGAACCAAAAGCCAGATGGCTTACCTATAGAGACCTAATTGTTATGGACTCAAAAGAAGGACAAAGAATAAAAACAAGAGAGGAGCTGATGTAAGAGGGATGGAATTGCCAGTGGTTCCTACACATGCAACTAAAGGAAAGATTTAAAATGGATCTCAAATTAGAAGGGATAGAAACAAACCCTCAACTAAATGAATGGGAAAAAGTAATATTCAAGGTACATAGATAACGATGGATATATTACAAACAGAGATCCCATTAACACTGGAAATATTCTTATTAAATATGTTGCACTAGATAGATAGAAAATATAAAAGATATGAAGAAACAATACTAGATATGATATCCGCGGCAATAATTGTATATGCGAAATATTGGAGAAGCCAGGAAACACCAACATTAGAAGAATGGTTACAGAAAGTTCTGGAATATGTTACGCTAGATGACCTCACTTGTAGAATGAGGGATGAAAAGAGTGGTAAAGAAGAAAATGATTTGAGGTCTTTAAAAAAATCAATTGAAGAGAACTGGACAAAGAATAAGTGAAGGAGACTCAAAATAAAATAAGACAATTAGAAAAAAAGATTACTGGTATATTAATATAGCAAATGGAAGAGACTGGTCTTCAAAGGCATAACAAGTTTTGATTGGGATCACAAAGGGAAAAATCATAAAATGAGGTTCAAACAAGGAGGGGGTAGAAGTTTAAAGGATGGGATTGTACATGGATATATAAGTAATCTGATGTAAAAGCATGTTTTTATAATGGAAAAAATGTATAGATCAGCTGTTTGAAAATGGAATAACTTGGATTTTAATAAAAAAAGAAATTGAACACTTAATATTTAAGTTCAGCACTTGAATGGAAGGGACAGGCTTCTTGAGATGTCAAGGGCAGCTGACACATTCCTTCGCATCGCTCCCTTGCAAAGCTCTTTCATACACAATTCTGGGCTTTGCAGTTTTACAGGGTGTCACAGCCTTCTCTGCCAAAGTGTGCTGGTGCATCAGAAAACTACAAACCCCAGGATGCCAGAAGGAACCGTGCAAAGAAAATCCAGTTTTGACCTGGATTATCTCTGTACTGTATTATGTGACCCTGTTTAAACAGGCAGGAAAACGTGGGATTAATCCACATTTTCCTACCTGCGTACAAAAGGCCTTCATGGGGAGTTCCTGAGGCAAAACTATGACAATTGTCCTGGCCAGATTTCTTCAGAGGGAGGTTTGCCTTTGCCTAGGCTTTTGCTGAGACTGAGAGAGTGTGTCTTGCATTATCCTTCTTTCCCTTACTTTTTAAACACTTTTTCCAGAACCTTTGAGGGATTCGGATCCAAATTCGGATAATTCTGGATTTGTCCCATCCCTAGTTTCTGCTCTGTGTGGGTTCTTTGATGTGAACAGTCAGCCAGTGATTTTATTGTGCTCCAGCAAACAGCCACCATACACAAACACAAAACTTACAACATTTTCAGAAAACCATTAGTCTACAAAAGATGGATCGCTTTCCAATCCCCACTTTAAACTCTACAATACGTAATCGCAGAGCCTTGACAAGAAATTTGGAAGTTGTAAGGAAACATATTTCACAGAATCGGATAACAGAAAACTAACCTTCGAAAAAGGTGGGAACAGGTGTCAACAAAATTATAAGAACGCAGTACATTTTTAGGAAGAACAGCCATAGCACATGGAGCCAACCTTTTTAGATGAGTAACTGAGGCTGAAAAAAGTAAATAGTCAGGTGACCGCTTGCTCTGCCACCTTTGGAGGATAGAAATGCAATGCTTGAAAAAGTCAAGTATCCAAGGAATCATATTATTTCCCTTAAAATGAGTTTCTTGAAACAACAGGATCTGCAATTGCTTCATAAAATACCTATACTCTAATTTATTTCTGCAGTCTACTAAGTTCAAAGACAGACAGGAAAGTCCAAAGTTTGAGTGTATTCCTGTGAACACAGATGTCCACTTTTATGAAAGCTTTTTCTACATTCTGTGCAAGCAATATGGTTTCTCCCGTATGTGGATTCTATGATGACAAGATAAATCTCCACTCTGACAGAAACTCTTTCCACATTCCATGCATTAATAGGGCTTCTCCTGTGTGTGGGTCTTTTGATGAGAATTGAGAGTTCCAATGTATCTGAAGCTCTTTCCACATTCAGTGCATCTGTAGAGCTTCTATACTGTGTGGGTCTTTTGATGGGAACGCAAATGTGCACTCTGACTGAAGCTCCTTCCGCATTCCATGCATTTATAGGGCTTCTCCCCTGTGTGGACCCTTTGATGGGAACGCAGGTGTCCACCATCCCTGAAGCTCTTTCCACATTCCATGCATTTATAGGGCTTCTCCCCTGTGTGGACCCTTTGATGAGAACGCAGGTGTCCAATGTCCCTGAAGTTCTTTCCACATTCCATGCACCTATATGGCTTCTCCCCTGTGTGGGTCCTTTGATGGGAACGGAGATGTCCACTCTGACTAAAGCTCTTTCCACATTCCATGCATTTATAGGGCTTCTCCCCTGTGTGGGTCCTTTGATGAGTATCCAGAAGTCCAATACGATTGAAGCTCTTTCCGCATTCCATGCATTTACAGGGCATCTCACTTCTGTGGGTTTTTTGATGTCTATATAGAGTTGCACTCCAAGTGAAGCTCTTTCCGCATTCCATGCATTTATAGGGCTTCTCCCCTGTGTGGGTCCTTTGATGGGAAAGCAGTTTTCCTCTCTGACTGAAGCTTTTTCTGCATTCCATGCAGTTATAGGGCTTCTCCCCTGTGTGAGTCCTTTGATGGGAACGCAGACTTCCACTCCGACTGAAGCTCTTTCCACATTCCATGCATTGATAGGCCTTCTCCCCTGTGTGGACTCTCTGATGGGAATGCAGACTTCCACTCCAACTGAAGCTCTTTCCACATTCCATGCATTTATAGGGCTTCTCTCCTCTGTGGGTCCTTTGATGTGAACGCAGGTATCCACTCTGACTGAAGCTCTTTCCACATTCCAAGCATTTATAGGGCTTCTCCCCTGTGTGGGTTCTTTCATGGGAACGCAGATGTCCACTATGACAGAAGCTCTTTCCACATTCCATGCATTTATACGGCTTCTCTCCTATGTGGAATCTTTGATGGAGACGCAGACTTCCACTCTGACTGAAGCTCTTTCCACATTCCATGCATTTATAGGGCTTCTCCCCTGTGTGTAACCTTTGATGGGAACGCAGACTTTCACTCCGACTGAAGCTCTTTCCACATTCCATGCATTTATAGGGCTTCTCCCCTGTGTGGGTCTTTTGATGAGAATGCAGACTTCCACTCTGATTGAAGCTCTTTCCACATTCCATGCATTGGTATGGCTTCTCCCCTGTGTGGGTCCTTTGATGGGAACGCAGCTGTCCACTCTCACTAAAGCTCTTTCCACATTCCATGCATTATACGGCTTCTCCCCTGTGTGGGTCCTTTGATGGGAACGCAGGTATCCATTCTGACTGAAGCTCTTTCCACATTCCTTACATTTATAGGGCTTCTCCCCTGTGTGGGTCCTTTGATGGGAATGCAGGTTTGCACTCTGACTGAAGCTCTTTCCACATTCTATGCATTTATAGGCCTTCTCCCCTGTGTGGGTCTTTTGGTGGGATCGCAGAATTCTACTCTGACTGAAGCTCTTTCCACATTCCAAACAATTATACAGCTTCTCTCCTCCATAGAGTCTAGGATATGGAGGTAGATGTGCAGAATATTCCATCCTACTCCTTTTCTGATTTGAAGATGATCTTAGAAGTGCAACCTAGGGAAAGCCTAGGTTGAAGCTGCCATGAGATTCTTAGCCTTTGTTCAGAGGATCCCTGTTTGAAGGAAAAAAGGAAAATCTCATTAGGAGCTGACCAGAAAAACATCTCATCAGGCATCAAGATCAATAACCCAGAGCTGTAGAAAAGCCAGGAGAAGAGGGGAAGAAGTCTGGCCCAACTGGGAAAAGCCCATCGCCTGGTAAGAATTCTTTTAACCCATCCCCAATTCAAGGGATCCCTGGTCAGAAAAAAAGCAGACGGGGCCAGGAGTCCTGCTTCTGATGTTTTGCACTGCCGTGTGCTAACAGTCTCATTCAACCTTTGTAAAGGGAAGACGTTTTGAAATATGGCCAGCACAGTAGGTAGCAAATGTTGCAAAAACTATTTCCTTTCTACATTTCCTTTCTACATTAACATCATACCTCAGAGGAACGCAAAATTTTTTTAACCAAGCCACAATGGGGACATCGAGAGCACACCATGTAACAAAGTTTACAAAATGATTTCCCTGATGGTTTGCACTGTTAGTCCTGCTAGCAGACCCAGTCCCGGATGAGTATAAATGTAATATCCGAAATCATTAAGTCAGAGGTTCACCAGAGAGGCACATAGACCTCGAGCTCAAAGACCGAGCATAGGTCAGACCAAAGCTTCCTCGGTCACCTCTCCGAGAGGGAAACCTCGGAAGGCATGTACACACATACCGTGGACCGTCAACAACAAGGGCACCGGGAGGGGATTATGTATCCCCCTGATGGGCTTGATGCTTGTGGCAGGGAGAAATATTCGGCAACTGTCCTTTTCCCGTCCTCCTGACACACGGAGCAGCACAAAATACAAAGACAAGGTCCCTCTGTGTGATTCAGCCATTATCCTTTTGTGGGAAAGGGCCTGCCCCCAAGGCATATTTTGCCCTATCACTGAGCCCCCTTTTGGGACCCTTCTTGGAGAACTCCCACACTCGACTTGTGCACCTACGTTCTGCTAGTCGGCAGCTTCCCTCAGCGCTCTCCCCGTCACTCAGCCACCTTCACCCTGCCTCTTCTCAGACTGAAGACTACCAGATCAGGGGCCGCAGAAACTGCTCTCTTTCCCTCTGCTCCTGTTGATCTTCATCTCTTTCCGACTCATTAGTCCTTGTGCACTTGTGTGAGGGACTGTTTTGTTGTGCGTATGCCTATGGATAATTTGCCAATTCTGCTGAATCAACCGTACATTTCCCCTATCTCTCGTGTGGTCTGACTCCATAGACACAGGGTCAAAGGTCTCGCTCTGCTGTCCTGCCCTCAGGTTTGCTAAGCAGTGCTCCGCTAATTTCCCCAACCTTTGTATTTTTGTAGCAAATCAGGGTGTCCCCAAGGACACCACCCCTCAGAAGTCAGGGAACAGCATTCTCACAGACACTCTATCTCAGAACTATACAGCAGAGAAAGAACAAGTCCAGAAGTTTTTCCTAATGTTCAGATGGAATTTCTTTTTCTGAAGTTTGAAACCACTGCTCCCTGTCCTACTCCCTGGATAAGCAGAAAACAAGCTTGCTCCATCTTCCACATGACATCGTTTCAAATATTTAACACAGCTATCAAGTCACATCCTAACGTTCTCTTCTCGAGGCTAAACATACCCAATCTTCATAGAGCTTCATGGTTACCAGGCCTGTTACCTATTTCGCCACCTTCCTCTGGACGTGTTCCAGCTTGTCACTATCCTCCCTGAACTGTGGCACCCAGAACTGGACACAGGATTCTTCCAGGTGGGGTCTGACCAAAGCAGAATAGAATGTTATTATTACTTCCATTCACCTAGAAATGAGACTCCTAGCAATGCAGCCCAGAATCGCACTTGCTTTTTAACCTGCTGCATCACGTTTACCCTTTGGTCTACTACGATTCCTAGATCTCTTTTGTATGTACTGCGGTCAAGCCAGTTGTCATCTTATATCTGTGTGTTGCCTTTTTTTCCTACCCAAGTGTAGTACCTTACATTTCTTCCAACTGAAATACACTTTGCTAGCTCCATAAAGGTCATTTTGAATTCTCATCCTGTCCGCTGGTGTGTTAGACCCCCGTCCTGATTAGGTGTCATCCGCAAAGTTGATGGGCATCCCTTCTGTTCCCACATCCAGTTGTTCATAGAGATGTCGAATAGCACCGGGCCCAGGGAGGAACCCTATGGCACCCCACCAGTCCCTTCTCTCTGGGACGAGGAGGAACCATTGGTGAGAAGCACCCTTGGGGATCGGTAGTCGACTAGTTACAAATCCAACAGTCGCTTTGTCTAGCCCAGATTTTACTACCTTAGTTGCAAGAATTTCATGGTGGACCTTGTCAAAGGCCTTACTCTGAAGTCAACTTGCAGTGGCCACGGCGGCATAAACAGCTGCTGAAGAACGAAGGCTTCCTCAGACAGTGCAGTTTTCCTAGATATTAGTAGACTGTGGACTGCTAGATTTTGGTTGGAACCCCCCTCCAAAGAACCTATTTTTTGAATAACCGACTGTTAGCTTCAGAGTGTGTTCTTTTGAGTAAGAGTTATCCAGTACATATCTTTCTTTTGAATTATGAAGGTTTCCTCTGAGTGGACGGCAGAGGGAAGAGGTGGCGTGGCCAGACAGCCAGGTGCAAGGCCAGCAGAATTGTTATGGCTATGTCTTGTGCATTAGGGCCACACGCCACAGCACTGATTGGGTCACCCCACATGTTTCAGCCTTGACCAGCTGGGACTCAGAAATTTTCCTCTATGGTGATGGGGGGTTGCATTTAACTTCTTTGTCCCCTGCTTTCAGGCTGAAGTGCTCCAGTCTAAAGCAGGTGAAGCCGCCCCCGCCAGGAGAAGAGGAAGAGAGCCTGGAAGCCGGATCAGAGTCAGGGCCTAGAAAGCGCACCTTTCTGACCACAACGGTCCGGAGTGACTGGTCAGGTGCCCCGGGAAGGTCACAGGGGCCGAGACCCCTCCTCTCCCCTCCCCTCCCCTCGGCCAAGTTAACTGACTGGAAACTACTTTTGCCCTTAGAATTCAGTTTGCAGCAACAGAAGTCAGCTCAGGACCAAAGTGGGGAAGTTAAAGGAAGAGCAGAAGGAGAGAGAGAGAAACGGGACATTCCGAGAGCAGTTTGGAAACGGGGCTGGGAGAGAATTATTTGGAGAGGCAGCAGGGTGCAGCGGTTTGGACGTTGGACCGTGATGACTCTGGAGACCAGAGCTCGGATCCCCACTCGGCCATGACCTTGGTCAAGTCACACACTCTCAGCCTCAGAGGAAGACTGAACCATTTCTGCCAAGAAAATCCCATGAAAGGTCGGCCTTAGTGTTGCCATAAGGTGGAAATGACTTCAAGGTACACAATAACAACAACAACAAGAAATAACTGGGAGTGTCCCTGCCAGATCAGGGCAGATGGTGAGTAGGGAACGGGGGTCTATTCCAAAGAAAGACAGACTGCTGGAGTCTTTTCTTCCTCCCTCCCTCCCTCCCTCCTAACCCCCTAATCTCTCTCTAAATTCAATCTTCCCAGCTAAGGTTCAACAGGAGGGCACTATTTTTGGGGGTGTGATGTGGTAGGCTTGGTCCTAAGTCTGAGGGGACACTGTAGGTCTTAGACCTCAGTCAGCTTTCCTGGGGTCTCCTCCTCAGAGGGTTGCCGTCTTTCCTTGCTGGGTGAGCATGCAAGGGAAGGTGCCCTGCGCCCAACGCAGGGAGCACGCCAGTGCCTCCCGTAGCCTCAGAGTCAAGGACTCTTTGCAGCTCCCGCCAGTGAGCCCAGCTGCACTTTGGAAACGAAACGTGTATGTGGGGGAAGTTCCTTCCTGGCTCAGACCACAGCCATCAGCAAGGCCTTGAGAAGGAAGGAAGGGAGCCCACCCGTGGAACTGCCCTCCTTTTGCTTTTGGGGCCAGGCCCCCCCATCTCTCCCCACAGGAGGTCTGAGGGGCTCCTCCCTCTGCTTATACATTGATGCTCAGCTCTGCCGCCCTCGAGGGCTCTTACAGCTCTGAGACTGTTTGGGGAGAGGGGGTGTGGGAGCTCTCTAGGGGTGGGGAGGGGGCTGGAGGCTGGAGCGGCCTTGTGGGAAAGCTTTGCTTTGCTCTTGGCTGGGGACAGACGCTTGGATTGCCGCCTACTTGTCTCTTTCAATTCCCTTGAATGCTTGCTGAGCGCAGCTGGGCGTGTGGGGGAGCGAAACCGGAGCCCCTCCACAGCTTCCTCTCTCCTGCCAGCGATGGGAGAACAAGCAAGGTGTGGGTCTGTGTCTGTGGGGGAAGAGGAAGGCATTGGGAGCTGCAGAGATGAATGGTTTTCTAAACTTTAGTCCTTGAGATGTCTGAGGATTCAACTCCTAGAATTCCCAAGCATCGGCCGCACTGGCTAGGACATCCGGGAGGCGAGGCCCAAATCATCTGGACGGCCAAAGGCTGAGGAACGCTGGCCCAGACCCTGTGGACCTGGGGAAGGACTTGCTTCCCCTTTGCCTGCCCCCCATTTCTTTTTTTGAACCCTGAGGCGTTCTCTTTCACAGTCTCAGACAAGAAGCCCATCAAATCCCAGAATGAGCAGATGGTGGATGAGCTGAAACTCCCCACAAGTACCTCTCCTCCAGCTCTCCCGATCTGGCTGGGACAGTCCCAGATAGTCTCCTGCCATCCCACTATTTCGGCTGCTTTTAAAATGTCCCAATTTCTTCTTATTTCTCCAAGTCTCCTTTGTCTTCTCAACGGATTCAGGCAAAAGCTGCAGCCTCCCCTAGCTTGTGTGCTCTCCCCCTGTCACAACTTTTGCCATCTTGTCCACAGTCTTCTGGTGCCCCTTGGCCACACCTTGCACACACACGCCTCTCACACACTCCCATCTGTCATGATGGCAATGATGATGCATGCAGGGAAAGCGAGGAACTTTAGGGTGTTTTGGAAGAGCAGTTACAGAGAGGTAAGCTCAATACCCAAAAGGAACCAGACCAAGTCTGATCTTGGAAGCTAAGCACACTCAGCCCTGGTTAGTACTTGTATGGGAGACCACCAACAAATCTCAGAAGCCAGAGAGTATGTTTCAGAGGAAGGAAATGGCAAAACCAGCCCTGTGTGAGACTCGTTTCCTAAGAAAAACATACAAAATTCATAGGATCGTCATAAGTGGACAGGCGATTTGGAGGAACACAGAGGCACAAACGCACAGAGGGCCCTTGTGGATTCATTCCACTTATTGAGCTCTGGGTGGCCAGACTAAGGCCATTTCCACACTAGACTGTTATAGCACTATGGTTCCACTTTCAACATCCTATGGAATCCTGGGGCCGGCCAGCTCCTCCCGAAACTGCAAACCCCAAGATTCCATAGGATGTTGAAAGTGGAATCATCACGCTATAACAGTCTAGTGCGGGAATGTCATAAGTCCCTTTGCTTTAGTCCTTCCAGGCAGAGTCTGACACCAAACACACTTTGTCACCAGGTTGGCCGGGGCGGCAGAGGGAGAGCCAGAGTGGGGAGGGGATTTTTCTCAGAAAACTAGGGGTCTCCTTGGAAAAGGTTCCGGATTGGGCTGGGGGGTCAGGATGGGGGCCCAGAGGGGGACAGCAGAAAGGAAAGAGAGAACCGGTTTGTTCAGGGCGCCTCTTCCTCCCTGCCTCTGCAGCGGGCCAGCAGACTCCTGACTGTCACTCTCAGCCCAAATTCTGTCGCCCTCCCTCCTACGCTGCCTCCCACGTTATGTGCCCTCAAGTCAACCCTGACTTAGGGCGACCTTCCCACAGGGTTTTCTTAGCCATATCTCTTATTTTGAGGAGATCTGCCACCCCTGTGTTCCCCTGAGGCTGGGAGAGTGTGACCTGTGAAAGGTGGCCCACACGGCTTCCATGGCTGAGGGGGGACTCAGACCCAAAGTCTTCCAGAGTCCGAGTCCAACGGTCAAAGCGTAACTCCGTGCCGTCTCCCCGAAAGCCTTAGTCAGACCTTGCCTTAACACAGCCTCCCTCTGAAGCTGAGAGAGTGTGTCTTGTCCAAGGTCCCCCTGTCTGTTCCCCTGTGTTGGGACTCAGCCACCTGTCCTTTCCTTCCTCCTCTGCCTGGGAAACCCTCCAGCGGAGAAGGAGCTCAGGATTAAGGTATTTGGAATCCGCCTCGTGAAGAGGGGTGTGGGAGGGGGTCTTCCACCTGGCCTCTCCCACCTGGCAGAGAACCAGACTGTTAGCGCCCCGAGGGAACGCAGAGCCTGATCCTACCACCCACGGGTGGTATTATGGGATGTGCGAGCAGGGCTGGGGGGGACTGGGGGTTCACCAGAGATTGAAGCTGCCTTGGCAGCACAAGACAAGAAACAAACAAAGTTAATCACGCTCCTCAAATTCGCAGATGACACCAAATTGGGAGGGGTTGCTAATACGCCAGAGCACAGGATCAAAATTCAAAATGACCTGGATAGATTGGAGAGCTGGGCCAAGGCTAACAAAATGAAATTCAACAGAGAGAAGTGCAAGGTCCTACACTTAGGCAGAAAAAATGGAATACAGAAATATAGGATGGGGGACAAGTGGCTGGATAGCAGTACGTGTGAAAGGGATCTAGGAGTCTTCATAGACCACAAGCTGAACATGAGTCAGCAGTGTGATGCGGCAGCCAAGAAAGCCAATGCAATTCTCGGCTGCATCAACAGGAGTATGGTGTCTAGATCAAGGGAGGTACTGGTACCACTCTACTCTGCTTTGGTTAGACCTCATCTGGAATATTGTGTCCAGTTCTGGGCACCCCAATTCAAGAAGGACATGGTCAAGGTGAAGGAAGTCCAGAGAAGGGCGACCAAAATGGTGAGGGGCCTGGAAGCCATGCCCTATGAGGATAGACTTAGAGAGCTGGGGATCTTTAGTCTGCAGAGGAAGAACTTTCTGACAGTCAGGGCTGTCCGGCAGTGGAATCTGCTGCCTCGGAGTGTAGTGGAGTCTCCTTCCTTGGAGGTTTTGAAGCAGAGGCTGGATGGCCATCTGTCGGGAGGGCTTTGAGGGTGTTCCTGCAAGGCTGAAGGGGGTTGGGCTGGATGGCCCCAGGGGTCTCTTCCAACTCTACATTTCTATGATTCTATGATAACAACCAGAACAACAGCGGCCTCTAGTTCCAGGGCTGGGGAGGGAGCCCCCTGGGGAGGGGAAAAGGTTGGCTTCCTGTGGGTGGGGGGGTGGACCTGGAAGCCGCCCTCCTAGGCTGGGTGGGGGTCTCTCCCTGAAGGCCTGCGCAGCCGTGTGGGCCCCCTCCCCGGCCCTCCCTCCCCCCACTGGAGGCCAGGCTGCCCCAGAGAGCCAGGAGGGCCTTGGCGGGGTCAGAGCCAGCAGGAGGAGGGTGGGGGGCGCCTCTGGGGAGAACTTGGCACCCCGCTCCCACCGCCGAGGGCTCCCACCGGAGAGAGGAGACGGGGGGGCTGCCGGGGCTCCAGGCGGTGCGGATGGGAAACGGAGGCGGCCTCAGACCGGGAGGGGGGCGGGCGCTGCTCTCGGCTGACGGCGGCTTCTCTCTCTCCGCCTCCCCGGAGGGCTCCCTGGGGGGGCGGCGAAAAGGGGAGAAAGGAACAAAGACAGAAAGAGAGAAGGGAGGCGAGGCCTCGGTGCCTTCGGGGGCTTCCTTCCACCACCCCCACCCAGCCCCGTCCTGAGGCCACCGAGGCGCCCCCTCCCCACCCCACACTGGGGGGTCCCGCGAACCGTTACCTCTCCTCCCCGCTCGGAAAACGCGGAAGTGAGCGGGAGGAAGTGCGTCACTCTCCTCCTTCCCCCGCCTCAGCCCCCTCCCTGCCTCTCTAGGAAGCCGCGCTCGTCGCTCCCCGGAGGACCGGCGGCGGGAGGGAGGCTTTGCGGGGGGTGGAGGAGGAGCCCCCCCTTTGGCTGAACGCCCTCCCCTCCTCCCCCTCTCCCGGGGGGTCTCCGTGGGGCCAAGAGATTTGGGAGGGCGCTCGAGCGGGGGGGCTTTCTTGGGGCACCTGCAGGGGAGTGGAGGACTATTATGGGATGCCGGGAGGGGGAAGGGAGCCGGGGTCAGGCTCTGATTGGGGAGGGGGAGGCCTCAGGCAGGCAGGAGGGGGGGGGGGGGGCGTCATCTGAATGCAACACACACACGCGCGCGCAGAGGACAGCCTGCCTTGCTTTGGGAGTCTCCCCCCTTGCCTCCCTCTCTTCCCCTGGCAGAGCCCCCTGGTGACTCCCCCTCTGCCTCTTTGCAGGGCGGAGGAGGGGGGCGTGGAGATCTCCCCCCGGCCTTCCAGGAAGAGGGTCCCTCTGCCCCCCTCCTCAGGTCTAGGGGTCCAAGGCTGGTGGGCTCGCCTTCAAAATACTTTACAGGGCAAAAAGCCTGGAGATCCTCCCGGAGTACTTCAGCTGGCCTTGGAAGGAGCTGGAAGGGGGTCTTTTGCTTGGGGTTTGGGGGCTGGCGGAGGATGGACAAGACGCGGGGGGGCTCCGAAGAGAAGCGAGAGCCAGCTGGAAAGGGAAGGAGCCCAGGAAGGCCAAATGAAGGACGGGGCCCGCAGGAGAGAGGAGGGGGAGCCCAGGGTCCTCTGTGGGGACAACCCCACTGGACAGACAGCCCCCACTGATGAATGGGGGCAGGGATTCTGGGGTGGCACGGGGTCCTGATTCCACCCCACCCCACTTTTGTCCCTTCCCAAGAGCCCAGTGAGGGAGGTTCAGCCGAGGGGGCCCCTGGGCCCCACAGCCTAATTCCGTGAACGTCCCAAAAGCCCTAAAAGTCCTCCTTTCCTGACCCCACTGCGTTTGCTGCCTGGGACCCCTGCTGAGATCCCTGCAGGGGACGCAGGTTGAAGGGGGGGAAGAAGAAGGGGGCCCAGGAAGGAGGGAGGGGGCCCAGGAAGGGGAAGGCAAAGCTAGGAACTCTGGGGCAACTTCGAGGAAAATCTCTCTGGGTAGGAAAATAAGTTGTCAGCACAGTTTCAGCAAACTTTTTTTCCCAAAACTACCAACCTGCAAGGTGAAATGAAGCAACCGGGTCAGGGGGTTTCTCTGAGCCCCGACTGACCTCCGCTAGCCATGAGGACGCTTTCCTGAGAGATGACCTGCGCTTGGACGTCCTCAATCACCAATATTCTTTTAAGAAAGACCCCCCCCCCACTTATGGACATGAATTGTTTCCCTTGCCCCTTGATCTCCTCATCCCAACCTGTATCCTCTGAACTTTCCCAGCAAGGGAGGGAGGAACATCCTGAATGTTTGGGTTGCTGCCCTCCCTTGCTCCTAAGAAGTGAGAGAATATCCTCCTGATGTCCCCACACGAGGGAGCGACCCTTAAGACCTCAGTCTTTTCCCCACCTACAGTCCCTAGGAGACCCGCTCACCTGAGCTCCCCAAGCTAGCCCTATGGCTCTGGCTAGTTACAGCCCAGGAAGCCACCACCGTCTCTGCGGCAGATGTCCTCCTTCTGATGGGAGCCCCACTGGGAGGGCGAAGGGAGGGAGGGAGGGTGGCTGGGTGGGTGGGCAATGGGCCCTCCTCCCCCTCCTGAAGCCCAGTAGCACCAATGGACAGAATGGACCTCCTCATGGCCCAGGGAGCACCCAGGGTAAGCCTGGTGAAGCCCACAGCCCAGTTTCACTTCTCTACACCATGGACCTCCTCCTCTATGGCAGATGGCCACCATTTTGGCAACAGGGGTGGAAGGAAGCCAAAATGAGGGCTAGGCCGAGTGGGAATGGAGGCCTCAGCTTTGGATTCTCAGGCAGCAGAGCTGGATCAGCCCCAGCTGCCAGCCGAGAGGCAAAAGTAGCCCCGCCGTAACTCCACAATTTCAAGCATAGAATCATAGAAATGTAGAGTTGGAAGAGACCACACGGGCCATCTGGTTCAATCCCCTGCTATGCAGGAACACCCTCAAAACATTCCCAACAGATGGCCATCCAGCCTCTGCTAAAAAACCTCCAAGGAAGGAGACTCCGCTACACTCCGAGGCAGCATGTTCCCCTGCCGGACTGCCCTGACAGTCAGGAAGTTCTTCCTGGGGTTCAGGTGGAATCTCTTTTCCTGCAACTTGGATCCATTGCTACTTGTCCTGGTCTCTGGAGCAGCAGAAAACAAGCCCTCTCCTTCCTCTACATGGCATCCTTTCAAATATTTAAACATGGCTATCATGTCCCCTCTCAACCTTCTGCAGACTAAACATCTCCAGCTCTCTAAGTCTATCCTCTTAGGGCTTCATGGCTTCCAGGCCTCTCACCATTTTGGTCACCCTCCTCTGGACTTGCTCCACCTTGACCATGTCCTTCTTGAACTGGGGTGCCCAGGACTGGACACAGAATTCAAGATGAGGTCTAACCAAAGCAGAGTAGAGTGGTACCAGTACCTCCCTCAATCTAGACACCATACTCCTATTGATGCAGCCGAGCATTGCATTGGCTTTCTTGGCTGCCGCATCACACTGCTGACTCATGTTCAGCTTGTGGTCTATGAAGACTCCTAGATCCCTTTCACATGTACTTCTATCCAGCCACGTGTTCCCCATCCTATATTTCTGTATTCCATTTTTTCTACCTAAGTGTAGGACCTTACACTTCTCTCTGTTGAATTTCATTTTGTTAGCCTTGGCCCAGCTCTCCAATCTATCCAGGTCCTTTTGAATTTTGATCCTGTCCTCTGGCGGATTAGCAACCCCTCCCAATTTGGTGTCGTCTGCAGATTTGGTGAGCATGCCCTCTATTCCTTCATCCAAGTCATTGATAAAAATATTGAACAAACTGGGCCCAGGACAGAAACCTGTGGCACCCCACTAGTCACTTCTCTCCAGGATGAAAAGCAGCCATTCGTGATCACTCTTTGGGTTCGGTCGGTCAACCAATTACAAATCCAACTAACAGTAGCCCTGTCCAGCCCACATTTTACTTGTTTCTTTGCAAGACTGTCATGGGGAACTTTGTCAAAGGCCTTACTGAAATCGAGATATGCTACATCCACAGCATTCCCTTTGTCTATCAAGCTAGTAACTCTATCATAAAAAGAGATAAGATTGGTCTGGCATGACTTATTTTTGAGAAACCCATGTTGACTTCTCGTGATTACCGCCTTGCTTTCTAAGTGGTTGGAAACTGACTGCTTAACGATCTGCTCCAGGATCTTTCCGGGTATGGATGTCAGGCTGACTGGGCGATAATTATTTGGGTCCTCTTTTTTCCCTTCTTGAAGATGGGGACAACATTTGCTCTCTTCCAGTCTGCTGGAACTTCTCCTGTCCTCCAAGATTTCTCAAAGATTATAGCAAGCGGTTCCGAAATGACCTCTGCCAGCCCTTTTAATATCCTAGGATGCAATTCATCTGGCCCTGGAGACTTGAATTCATCCAGTGTGGCCAGGTATTCCTGTACCACCCCTCTACCTATTACGTGCCCCATTTCCCCTGCTTCCTCACCTGCTCCCCAACTGCCAGGTTGAGTGCTTGTATGCTTCTGGGAAAAAACTGAGGCAAAGAAGGTGTTAAGTAGTTCTGCCTTTTCTCTTCCCCCTGTGAATAATTCATCATCTTCTCTGCACAGCGACCCTATCGTCTCCTTCTTTTTCCTTTTGCTGCGGACGTATTTAAAAAAGCCCTTTTTATTGTTTTTTTATTTTTTAATAATAATTTTATTAAGTTTCACAAAATAAAAACAATTTTTAAACTGAATTTGAATGTGCAATATTTCTGATCTTCCACCCTGTCTTGATCCCCACCTCCTGAAGCCGACAGTAATAATCATGTACCACAATACATTGCTGTTTTCATGCTTGAACAAGCTTCTCCTTTCACCTTTCCCTGTTATGTTAAAGTTATCCCACTGACAATCACCAGTCCAAACCAGTCTTGTCAAATGATGGTTCCCAACTGTTACCTGTTTTTGGCCTTTCTTCTTCTCTCTAATCCTTGTCAATATCTATCTGTTCTCAATCTCCTAATTTTTTTCCCCCAATTAAACTCTCTATCTATTTTCTTCCCCTCTTCCCCTCTCTCATACTGGAGTTTATTTCCAGTCCCCTCAGGCCTGACTTTCACCCTTGAAAAGGAGCTGGAAATTCCCCCAGCGTTTACTAATTCTTGCTGCCACCACCCACTGAATTCTGAATTAACTGAACAGTACAGTGGGACCCTGCTCAGTGGATTGCCAATCCCTGTGTTTGCGGACCTTTCCTTCCCTCTCACCTCCCCCCTTCTGAGTGAGAGAAGTCCTATCTAGCGTGTGCTGAAGGATGGCATGCGAATGGAGAGGAAACAGAGGTTTTACAGAAAAGCATTTATTCAAGGCATGCAAATAAACAAGACAATAATACACATGAGAGGCTCCCCCCTCCCAGGCACGCTTAAGTTACAAGTAGTTACAAAAACAGATATATTCTTTGGATCAGCCAACTGCAAAATAATAAACAGCCCTAACGCGACTAACTATCTTATCCTAGTTACTCACAATTAGGTGCACAGGCTTGGATGGTCTAAGAGAGAAGAGAGAGCCAGCAGGTGAGGTATGCCTGCCTGCAGCCTACAACTGGCCAGATCTCATCTCTCGGATGTTCCTTTGTTCTCTCTCTATTCTCTCTATCCACATGGCCTCCCAAGAAGTTTTATAACTTCTCCCTAGAAGCATCTCGAAGCATCCCGAAGATGCTCACCTCTTTCCTTTTTGATTGGTCAGTTCTCACCCTATGACCTGTGATGTTGACCCACACTAAAACGTAATCTAATCCCAACACCTCATTAACCCTTGGTTTACCTGAAGAGGGAAGTATCCCCCTTTAGCTAAGTCTAGATAATGGGAAGCCCCATTATCACACCCTCTTATACAGTGGTTCTCAACTTGTGGGTCCCCAGATGTTCGTGGACTTCAGCTCCCAGAAGCCCCAGCCACTATGGTCAATGCTCAGGGCTTCTGGGAGCTGAAGTCTGCAAACATCTGGGGACCCACAGGTTGAGAACCACTGCTCTTATAGATTCCTCCAAACATTTGCTATATATTTTCTAGCATTCTGAGCTGTTATAACATCAACTTCCAGCCTGAATTATTATCTGTCCTGCTTCCGACTATTTTCCATATTGTTGTTTAACCTCTTTCTCACTGTCTCTATTAATTAATTTTTTTTACTGTTGTAAGCTTATGTTTGTTAAAGTACATACTGCTTCATTTACATCAGGACACCGTGTCTTGCCACATCACTCCCTCCCCTCGCCATCTGGGATTCCACGGCTGAACTCATATCTAAAAAAAAAAAAATCTATATTGCTTATCGTCGCTTAAAAGGCTGTTACACCCCAGAGGATGGGGAAACGTCATAAATGACATCTGACCCAGCTCCCTCATCGCACCAACCCCTTCACCCCTTTAACATCATCAATGACCATATTAATTCCTATTTAACATTCCAATATATACGTTTCTTTTACAGTGCCAAAATAAATTACATATTCAAATCTACTTCAAAATTTGCCTTCTTTACACCTCTTCCATCCCTGCCCCACTACCCAGAGTTCATTTCTGGATTTCCTTTGTCTTCTCGTGGTCGCTTTGAATCCGGGCAGTTAAACAGGAAGAGAGATTGTTTTGCTTAGTT
>CAOKZL010003419.1:0-98739 GCA_948472985.1 Iguana delicatissima | reverse complement strand
CACGGCTCAAAGGATACTTTGCCATTCTTCCACAGCAAAACTGTATTTAACAACCACAGTAACAAAAAGACACAAAGCGCGCATAAGTGGCTCTCACAACATGAAAAGGTTTTGTTCTTTTTTTAAAAAAAAACATGTTTTAAGTGTTCTGGGCCATTTGGCGGCTGCTTGAATTGAATGAAAAGAAATTTCAGTAGTAAAGCAGACTCTTTAAATGTCAGGGGACAAAATTCTATTTTCCTCTGAACTATGATCCTAAATTATAGCAGCACCCACTATAGCTGTTTGAACTAAAGCTTGTGTTGGTGTATCTGTTCAAATAAAGGCAGCACTTAAGCAAAAGGAGTATGATTGAGCCGTAGCCTTGCCTGTCAGGGGGGTTGCTGGCTGTTTTGATTTTTTTTTTTTTTTGAAGTCCAAATCGGAAAGTTAGAGCGTGGAAAGTATTTGTGAACACCTTGCTTTAAAAATTCTCCAGAGATATATTGAGCATAGGAACAGCCTCATATTGTTAGGCAGTAAAATGAACAGTGTTTGGCAGCAGCTTCATTTGATCAGAGACAGAATTAAAACATTTATTTCAATGAATCACTGTTGTGAATCTCATTCTTAAAAGCCAAACAAAATGTCTATCAGGGAAAGACATTTTTCTTCTTCGAATCAACGGCAAAGCAGTTGTGTATGCTTTGCATGAAAATTACATTTTAAATTCAGTACCAAAATTTTTCTACTAACAAAAGCTGGACTTGCGAAAACCAGAGTTTGGACATTTACTTTTGAAATGTAATTAGCCACAGCTATACTTCCAAGCCTCTAAGGAAATGAGTTACCACTGTACTTAATTATTTTAAAAAAAATAGTTTCTCACTTCCCCGTTTCTGAAAAGTAGCGGTTTGAGTGTTGGACTAGGACTTCAGGACACCAGGTTTTGAATTGCAGCTCAATCAAAGAAATTCACTGACTGCACAAGTCATGTTCTCTCAGCCCTGGAGGAAGCCACTAGAAAACATCCTCTGAATAAATCCTGACCAGAAAAACTTTGATAGGGTGGAAGGGACATAACAACAACTAGGGCCATTTCCGAACTAGCCTGTTATAGCGTGATGATTCCACTTTCAACATCCTCTGGAATCCTGGGGTTTGCAGTTTTGGGAGGGGCCAGCTGGCCAGCCAGCCAGCCTCTCCCAAAACTGCAAACCCCAGGATTCCAGAGGATGTTGAAAGTGGAATCAGTGCGCTATAACAGGTTCGTGAGGAAATGGCCTGGAACTGTTACTTCTCTTGTGGCTTTTTGCTTTGAGCACCCAAATGTTGCACCTGCTGGTCTGTAACACAAAACACATTCTCCTCCTGCCTATGTCCATACGCACAACAGTGCACAAGATAGCATCACAGGCATAATATTGTAGGCATAAGATAGTCCTACTTTCACCGTGTAGTGAGACCATACTCTGTAACTATACAAAAAAGTAGATTAAGTTAAACCACAAAAGAAATTATATTACCTCCCATTAAGTTATTACAGTAACGTGATATAGGTATGCTTTCATTATTGGGGAAGGAATTAATTGCCAGAAATTACTTTTTAGTTAATTATAACTAGTTACTTAAAAGCTCTGGATTTTTTCAAATTGGCTGACGTATAATTTATTCTCTTCTCCTCAACCTACGGGAAGGGGAAGAAAGCTATGCAAGGCATAGAATCTCCACCACAAGAAACCTGGTTAGGTGAATACTTGTACTGTTTGAATCCCAATACAAAAATCTTTTCCAAAGAAGACCCCAGAAAGTGGCCAGCAAAGTTTTTGTTTGTTTGTTTCCAAAGTTTCAGCTGAGATGGTTGCTGCTAGTTTAAATGAGAGTTGCTCCATTTGAAAGGATTAAGAGGTATTCCTATTTTCATCTTCCCTTCATGCTGTTGAGCATATGCTTTAAACTTGAAAGAGTTTGCAGAGGCTGTTATACACTTGGCATTGGGGAGATGCAGCAATCTCTGTTGCCACCACCAGTCAGATCTCCATGACTGGGAATAACTTCTTTAAAAATGTGCTGTGATATTGTGCAGACAAAAATGTTCCACAGAAGAAGTGTCATGATGCTATGCACTGACGCACGGCATAGTTCTGCTGCTGATTTCACTGCTGTGTCACCCATGACTGCTCCAAACAAACACAGACAAAGATTTTTGCAAGGGAGCCAAGGCGGGGGGCGGAATAAGCGAGGTTACATTTTTGGAGTGAGTGAAATGAGGGCAGGAAAAATGGACAAACACTTTTAATTCCATCCTGAAATTTTGACAGTTTAGGCTGGGGGCAGATAGAACTTCAGATCCCCATATTCTGTGTTGCACAGGCTCATAGTGGATCCAATGACACAATTGTTAATCAAGTCAACTATTACATAAATCTGTTGATCTAATGGGTCCATTATATTTGGGACTAGCAACTGGATTTAAGATAATAACAACATCCAGCAGCCTCACACAATTGCAAGAGCCATGAGAGGGCTTACTGACTCTGATGCTTGCCTTATTTTAGTGCTGCTGAGCATGGCTTTGGTCTTCTGGCTGTCTAAATATCCCAGCTGAGATGGCAACAGCTGAGTCTGTGAAGCTGCCCAACATTTTAAACTTCCCATGAAGAACCTACCATAATGTCTTTCCCCAGGGCATAGTGGGAAATTAAAATGGCTGCCCAGATGCTGTGGACAAGGAACTGGAGATTTATATGACATCAAGACTGGCATATACCACCAGTGCCAAAGAAGATTTTAATGGATGATTAATGGATGTAGTACTTGTTTTACAGCAGAGAGATCCTATACAAATTCAAGTCAATAATGAGTTGGAATCTCTTCCCTGTTGATAATACATTTACATCCCACGCCTATGGGAAGATAAAATTTCTCCAGGTGTGTATGCTCCCTCAGGACAAAGGGTGAGGGTGTGTGTGTGTGTGTTTGTGTAAATCTTTTCTATATGTAAACATGTTTGTTGAGCCCACAGATTTGCTCTGTTGCTAGTGCAAGGAGTGGGGGAATCATGGAGTCCTATGAATATTATTGGACTGTGAGTCCATTGAGGCCCCTCCCTAAACTGCAACCCCAGGATTCCGTAAGATGTTGAAAGTGGAATAATAGCATTTTAACAGTCTAGTGCAGAAATGGCCTAGGATGAAAAGCAAGGGCTTGAGGGCTCTGAAAGTCCCACAGAAAACTGGGTGATCATATCTACTGAAATGCCAGACTGAGCTGCATAGGGCAGTGAGTCCTCTTGCCTATGCGAGTGGGAACACTAATTCACTCTATGCGTGTTGGAAATGTGTGATAGTGTTCTGTGTACTGCTGGGAAATTCACCTCTTAGCCAGGGCCACGTTTCCCACACCAGACCCCCCACACACACACACACTGCAGCTAGGTGAGCCTGTGGCTGGGAGTGCAGCCACCTTGCTAGTTGTCTCCTCAGCCCTCCAACCAGCCCTGACCTTCTCCAGGTGAACTGGTGGCAGAGAACATGAAAGGAAAAAAGATAGCATAAGGAAGGCAAAATCTGATGATCTTCTACAGGCAGGTGATTCCCTGAAGAACACATTTTGAATTGTTCTCTTTCATCTTCTAGCTCTGTATGTCAACCTGATTCTTTATTGTATATGCAGCTATAGATAACAATGATTTAAGTACAGGTATTTGATCATTTCTGACATGTTTTTTTGAGAGAATACTTTTGGATAACTTATCATGAGCCATGCATACAGAGCGGCACTGATATCAATTTGTTCAGTACACATGCAAAGACAGCCCTAAAAATTCAACAGCTTCAATAAAACCACTTTCTAAATAATCCTATGTATATTTACTCAGAAGCCAGTCTTACTGTGCTCATTAGGACTTGTTTCAAAGTAGAAGCACAGCAGAATGTATCCTAAATTCCCCTCAACAGAACTGGGCATCAGACCTAGACCATCAGATCAACAGCTCTCTTTCTGAAGCACAGCAATCTTCCAGTGCCTCTTTTTTTTTTCCCAGAGCATGTTGCCACCTCCCAATTAATTCATAACATATATTTATGCATGTAAAATAGGTACTTGTGTATGTAAAGTATTCCCATTGCACCAAATAGGGACACACATATTTTTGAAGCCTCATCTTAGAAAATCAGTTTTGAAAATGGGCTTTTGTGTACCTGGTATGTGTTTCTGGTTTTGAAATATGTGGTAACATACACTCACCAAAAAAAAAAAAAAAACCCTCTGCCTTTCATATTCTGTCCCATTGTGTCACTGTGGTAAATGTAACAGTCCATATGGTGTATGATATTAGCCAACATTTTCTGATGTCTCTCCAAAGAAGGTAAGGAAAAGGGGAAGGAAGGAAGGAAGGAAGGAAGGAAGGAAGGAAGGAAGGAAGGAAGGAACCCACAGCTAGAGATTAGGGTCTATATCCTATGGTTAGTCCCAACTTGAGTAGAACCACTGAATCAATTAAATTTACCTATGTGTTGACTCACCATTGAACCATTGATTCAATGCATCTACTATACCTACAACTAACCAACTGGATTTTACTCCAGTTCTGCAGGTGATCATATAAAAAGAAAAGAACTTGGTGCCTCAGCTGAGAGAAGGAAAGCAAAGAGAGAGGGAAAGTGCCAAAAAAAAAAAAAAGGCAATTGGATTAAGGGAGGGCATGTCTTTGGATTCAAAGATAATGTTCCATTGACTTTCACTGTTCATGCATTTCTAATTGAGCAAGGTGCTGACTGTGGTACAGCAGTATGGAGGGACCCCAGTGTTACTTTACCTGCTGCGTAATAAAAACAGAAGGTGGATGGAGAAATCATCATTATTGGCATGCACATTTGTACACAGAGGATTATGGACAAAGAAAAAGAATTCCCCAGCCAATCACCCAATTCCACAAATGAATCAATGGGTCATCCAGCTGCCACCATGATTAGAAGTTAACCATCTCCATGGCACTTCCACAGTGAGGTTGGATGAGATGCACACACTTTCTTCTCCTGGTGGGAGTCAGCAGCTTGGATGGAACATTACGTTTTTGGACTACAGCTCCCAGAACTGGGGAAAATTAGGAATGAATTCTCTATGTTGTTTGAGAATCATCCAAAAACTATAACTTTTACCAGTTCTCTCTCTTTCTTTCTCTCTCTCTGTCAGTCTCTTACACCTCCAGACTCCCAGACAAATTCATGCTACATCTCCCAATTTATTTAATACATTGATGCCATGACCATATTCTGAAAGTTTTGCTTCTATTGTTTTTTCTTTTTCTTTGACACCTGTTTTCCCTTTTGCATTTCGGGATCTGAGGGCAGTAGGAGCACTTCTACATGAGGCAGAATAGTAAGCCCACTGCTGTAGGACTTTCCATGAGGGCTGGTTCTAAGTTGGAGAGGACCCCTGATGCTACATGGGCCACATGCCTCCCCCCGTGGTGGCACTCGCATTTAGTTCCACTTGTATTTAGTTCCAGAGCATGTTCAGTTGAATGGATGGGTTCTATCAGAGAAAAATAGCAATGGCACTAGCAGCTGGATCAATAGTAGTAAGACTTCTCAAATAAGCACCGGACAGCCACTTTGGGAGCTTGGAATCCCAGCCAATAGCTATGTGCAGATAAGTTGCCCAGTCTGAGATAGTTAATCATGGAGCCAGGACAGAAAGGGAAATTGGTCACAGTGCCAGAATGTGCAGCCCCACTCCTTCCTCCACAGGTTAAGGCAATAACATTACAGCCCTGTGTTGACCTTGCTATGGTCCAATTGTTATAGGCCTCACACAGAGCCTGGAAACATCACTTTTTGGACTACAGCTCCCAATATCCATACAATTAGTGACCATGCTGACTGCCAGACTCTAGGCGTTGAAATCCAAAAGGTGACATTTCCAAATTCTGGTGATTGTCCAGTGCCTACCCAGCATTCATTGGTATATGAAGGTGGGGGAGACAAAGTTGCAACAGTACAGTAGTAAGCCAGTAGCAGCTGCTGAGTGATGCTTTGTGCTAAGGTTGGTCTAAGCTATATGAATATCTTGTGCTTCACTCAGGGACAGTAGCATGTTAGCTTCACATGGTAACCTCTGCTAAAAGCTACTACCATGCCTAAGGCTACCAAGTGAAATTCATCACTCACCCAGCTATGACACTACACTGATTATGGAGTCTCCCTAAATTATCACAATGAAGCTATAACCATGTTGTGTTTTCATTTGAACTCTGGCTATCTCTTCCCAAGCCTTGCTCAACTGCTTCACTATGACATCTAGTCTGTTTTCTCTGTGAGCACAATTTCCCTTTGAAGGACTTGAATGCATTCTCCTAACTGCCCTTTATTCATGAAAGAACTTTTGGTAAAAAATCTGCAGAGCCATTCTCTTCCTTCAGATGTCTTCTTAAAAGTCACCTTTTTCCACAATGCCTACAAAACACTTGACAATGGCTAGGCAGCTGGTGTGCTGTGATTGCTGCTTATTATGCTAATCAAAATCATCTCAGTGCTAACTTGCTCTCCCCCATTCTGTTTGTTGTATCCACCTGTTGTCTCTTGACATATATTTAGGGATTGTTTGAAACCCCATGGAAGTAAGCTGAAGATTTCAGCAGCAGCTTTGGGTTGGGCTCTTGGTTTTGAGTTTCCAAGAATGGAGGTATACATTTTAAAAAAAAAGAGTATATCTTGTACAATTGATCTTTAAATGAGATTTGTCATTGCAATTCCCAGTCCTAGGGTTGAACAAAAGGGATGCCTCATATGATTCCTGCTTGTTACAGTTTTCTGTTAGGCTAGGTGTGTTTTGTGTTGTCATTTTGCATTGCTTCATCAGAATCCTGACATGCAAATATTACATAGTTTTGAGGAACACTCACAGAATTCCCTTTGGTCAACATATCAAGAGATGATTTGTGGGCAAGGAGACAAACCTGGCATAGAAAAACAGATCACTAAAATATTCTCCCAGGCTGTGCAATGCATCTAGTCTGGAAGAATATATGAACCAAATCCACTCTTTCCATACAGGAATTTTTGAGGTCATGGTAAGCTTTCAAAATCAGATGTCTCAATGTTTCTAAAAGTCAGCTGTGATAAATTCTGGTGGTGATCTTTCACATGCTGAGAGCTACCTTTCTTTTCCCCCATTACTGCCCCTAGGAACAATGCTGCATTATGACTTAGCAGTATTGGGAAGCAGGAAATAGCTGTGGCTACTGAATTTGGTTAGGGCAAAAAAGGGATGGGGGACTCCTTGCAGTTTGTTTTTGAAAAAATTATAGAGATCCACAAATTTCTTTATCATCAGGAGAAGAACAACGTGGAGGTTTAAACAGCTATAGGAGAATACGAAATAGGCAGCAGGAAAAATCTCTCCGCCATTTTGGAAGTACAGCCAAGGCAACCTTCATCCTGCTTCCCACTCAACTTCAAAAAATTCAGAAAGGCCACCACAATATTATTACATCGCTCCAATGTAAGTCCCATATTAACGTACAACTATCTGAGCTCTTTGGACCTTAGTAAGGGAGGAGCTGTGTTCATACGAGCCTGCAATTAGCACTGGAGGCTGCAATGACTCCAGACTATCTATACATAGAGGGGGAAAATGGTTTTTTTAAAAAAAATAACTCAGTGCTCTTGTCCCATTTATTATTCATTTCAACACCAATGCAACAGCCAAATGGTTTACCAGCCTGTACTGCTAACACTTACATAATGATCTGAGTTCTCATCACCCCTCTACTGAGCAAAAAGAACATTACTAAATGCACATAGTTATGCAGGAAACAAGGGGTGGGATAGTAGGTTAAGGGTTGAGGGTAGAATGATTAAGAAGCTGTTCCTGTAAACTCTGAATGTGTTTTAGAAGGCTAACATTATCCAAGAGTCATCTTCTTGAAAGATTATTGTCAAGATATGTAAAAAGAATTTTTAAAAGAGGGAAATGATAAAGGCAGAGCCAGCCCTACCATTGGGCAGAGTGAAACAGCCACATCAGGTAGCAAATTTAGGGGGTTATGAAAATCTAGACAATTGTTTGTTTTATTTGGTTATTACTATATTATAACTGTGTTTTTAACATCTGGAAGGGAGAGAAGTGCTTGTAGGATTTTTCAATCAATAATGTAGCTTTGGATGTTATGCCCCTTTACTTGGGTAAGTGAGACATATAATTTATTCCTCTACTTCAAGCAGCAAAATTTTGGGGTTGACACTGGATGAAGGTCATCCACTTAAATGGAGATCAAGACTGATTTGCTAAAGCAGAGTTTCAACATTTTACCATCAATCCATATTTCTTCATTCCAGGACAAGGGTGGAAGTAAAGAGACAACATACACAATTTCAGTTTAACTTCCTCTGAATCTTACATGTTAACCAAATGTCAGTAATTATGACTCCTTTAGGAGTATTTTTCTGACCTTATTGTTACTATTCAGAATGTACTGATTTAGGATGCTTCCAGATAGGTCTTTTAGTCCTGCTTGTCCTGACTTTGAAGGATGTGAGGGTATCCACATATTCTCATCTTCTGGTTTTAGCCTTCTACAACTACAGGAAAAGAGTTTCCACCTAAATATTAAGAAGTCTTTCCCATCAATAAGATCAGTTCAGTAGTGGAATGTGCTGCCTCGGAATGTGGTGAAGCCTCCTTCTTTGGAGATTTTTAAACAGGGGCTGGATGGCCATCTGTTGTCAATATGTTGATGATGTTTTCCTGCATGGAAGGCGGCTAGACTCAATGGCCCTTGTAGTCTCTTCCAACTCTTAAGATTCCATGATTCCATGTTTATCCATTATTCCATCTTGGCGCTTGGGGCTATAGCTTAGTGGTGAAACACAGGCTTTGCATGGAGAATGACACAGGTTAATTTCTGGCATCTCAAGTTTAGGTTGCCCTGCTAACTGCCAGCCAGTGTCAACAATACTGGACTGAATGGCCTAATAGTCTTTCTTCGTATAAGACAAATTCATAATTTGGAAACATTATTTTTGTATTATATCTCCCAGAATCCCTAGCCAACATGGCCAATTCTTATGCTGGATGGAGGAGTCTGGGAGATTAAGTCTCAAAAAAGGAATATTTCCAAGCACTGGGAGGTTAGCTATTTCTCTTTTTTTTTTCTTTTTTTACCTACTGGGAAAAGCTCCATTAAAGCAAGAAAGATGACTGCTGAAGACTTTTCAATTAGTTGCTGCAGGAACCATCTGTCTTAGAAGCACTCTGGGTTTGGGTTCAAAGCAGTGTGGGTTCACCTTACAGGAACCTAGTGTGTATCCACTTTCTGCATTCACCTCTGTGCATGTGCGTGTGTGGGGGTGGGTGGGTGCGTGGGTTTGTACCCAAAAACAAAGGCAAGGATCTAAATGTTTTATATACATTTTCTCTCCCCTCCCCCGCAAGCCTGAACATTCCTGGAGGGGAAGGGAGAAGAGGAGGATGGGAGGAAACGGCTCTTTAGAAAAGATGCTCTCCCTGTGAAGTTTACCAAATACCATCAGCATCACTGAACTAATGAATAACAAGGATGTGTCGTCTCAGGCTTTCATGCAGTCTGTTATGAAAAAGATTCAGAACTGTTCAGGACCTGCCGTGTTGATCTGCCTCTTCCAGGTACAGCTTCAATGATTTTTATCTCAGCTTGGAACACAGAGTGTGTTCTGATACTAATACTGATAAAAGCATAAAGGCTGATGCCATCTGCCATGGCAACTATCAAGATGGCAGCTGCTTTTCATCAGCTTTATCTGAACTTTGCATTAATGGGAATTCAGGCACTGTGGGTGTTTTTTTAAAAAAAATAAAATAAACAGAGAGAGAGAGAGAGAGAAATGAGAGCACTTCTCTGAATAGAACCAGTGTGTTCACATATCAGCATACTCTTATCTCCTTTATCTTTCTGGGAAGGATAAAAAGGAGGAGGAAAAGATTGCCATGAGTTCTCTTTAAATCCCTTGTCTGTTTATCAGTCTTACTCTCTGATGCCCTTCATATGGGAGCGGCAGGGCTGTAACCCTATGATGATCTGACACTGAATCCCATACTGGCGCTGCTGTAGCCACAAATGGGATTCAAATGTGCCATCTCCAAGGGCAGAACAATCAATGAAATAGCATGCCAATGTTTAGAGCCTACTGCAAGCAATAGCAGAGGCATTTTTTCAAGCTCATTTCTCTCTCTCTCTTTCTCTCTCTGTCATTTTCTAGCTGGAATACTGAGGATGCTTCTCTGTTTGCACCAGGCATGCACCATTTCCAGGTATGTGGTGGCAGCACAAAACAAGCAACAGCAATAGCTTCCCAGCAGATTTGTGTCACTGGATACAAAGCATACAGGAAACGTAAAGTGGTGATATGCCTATGCCCCATATAAAAATGTTTCTTTCGGATTTCAGAAATGTTGTGCCCCTCATTGCTTCTACTCTGATGTTGAAAACTTTAGTTTTTCTCTATGTATACAAACACAAGTGGAAAATATTGTGGGTTTTATCCTCCTTCTCACCCTCTGAAAACATGCTAGAGACTTCTAAGTATACAGTCAACCCCTGCTTATTTGACAGGTTGGGGACCAGAGCACCATCAAAAACTGGAAATCATCAAAATACAAAACCCAGTATTTAAAATAGCCGAGGCAGTGGCAAGGCTGCTGTGAGTGCAAGAAACATGCAGACTTAGTTAGAACTTCATGGGATGGGAGAAAAGGAGGAACAAGGGACAGGTGGAAGGGCAGGAGTGATAAGGGAACAAAAGCTTTCAAATGAAGTATGCTTGTGGAAAGCTCACAATAATGATTCACCCCCTTTTCCATGAGGACATTTCTGATTGGATGAGGTTTTGAGGGGGGCAGGATGTGGAGGAGAGAAGTAGTTCTGGTTACAGTTGAAAGAGTGGATCATCAAAATGCAAACCGTTGAAAAGTGGGGAACTCCTGTGGTAAGAACAGGAAACAATGATCCCAGTTTACTGAACTGTTGATAATGTAAAACCCACATTCTACCTTACAGCCTTGTAACACTTGAAACAAACAGATAAATAATCAGAGATAGATAAATCCTAAAAGGCACAGAAAGGATTTCTGAAACCATGGAAGAGTGCACCCACAGTCAGCATCACATGTGTATGCCGGAGGTCAGCAACAACCCAGCTCAACAACCCAGCTCAAGTCATTATAGTATATGACTGAAACCCCCTATCTCCAGTGCAATGGAAGAAGCCTCAGACTAGGGCCATTTCCACACTAGCCTGTTACAGTGCTTTTACTCCACTTTCAACATCCCATGGAATCCTCAAAGGCCCCTCGCTAAACTGCAAACCCCAGGATTCCATAGGATGTTGAAAGTGGAATAATAGCACTATAACAGTCTAGTGCAGAAATGGCCTAGGTCTGGGGAGACCCAGATTGAGATTCTTACCCAGCCATAAAGCAAAAAGGGTGATCACTATCTCTCAACCTTATCTACCTCAGAGGGTTGTTGTGAGGATATAATGGTGTGGAATCATTCCACAGAGGAAAAGCAAGATAAAATCAGTGAGTTATTTTTGATCAGTTTAAAGATGAGCTGTCTCTTCTTAGATGTGTCAAAGGGATCGCATTCCAAACTGAACACATGATTCTTGTGATTCTTTGGTGTACTTTTCCTTTTCCTCTCCTCTTTCCTTCTTCTCCATTTTGGAGCTTATCAGGGAAAAAGATGATATACAGAGCAAAGAGAGATGGGGGTCAGCTTTGTTGACAATAATGTACCTAATCTTCTCAATGTCCAAGTCACATTTGGGGTGCTCCAACATATCAGAACTGCAGTACCCAACATTCACTCTTACTATGCAAAAGAGGGAACATTTTCTATTAGGGTGAGCAACAGCTGATAATAAATATTGCATCAAGGAGTTAGCAATGGCAAAGGAAGAAAAGCAGGCTAGATTGTCGTGTGGTGTAAATCAGCTTGATGAAAGCTATTTTCACAGATGTGAGGATATGGCTTCCTATTGCCAGTGTTTGACAGGAATCTGCTGACCCACATCTGGTCTGGTTTCATTATTTTTATGGGTGGTAATATCATTTGTGGTAGGAATGAAATGTCCATGCTAAAATATTCTCGCTCCTCCTTAGCATCTGCATCTGGGAAGGACACTCTATAAGTAGCTGACTCTGCCACAAAGACTTGATTGTTGTATTTTTCATACTCATCATCGAGATGATTGTTTTCTTCCCTGCAATTTGCCATTGAAGTTACGCACTCATTTTTATCTCTCGTTTTGTATTATGAACCAAATACAGGGTGGATCGCTTGGTGACCTTTGTTTTCAGTTGTTTAAAGTGCTGGAGGGGCGGAAGTACACAGCAAGATTGTTCAGAACACATACTTTCTGTTTCCAAGAAATGTCATATTAGTTTAAATTTTAGTCCATTTTAAACGATGCCAGTTAAATATTTATTATTCTTTCTGTGTCCACAAAACTGTGGCTTTTCACAATCAACCAAAACACACGAGCATACCCGTCAACATTTCGCAGATAGAAACAGGAACACATGTGTCCAAGCAACATCAAAGTGTGGTCAAGGTAGCAAAAGTTATTAATTAGGAAGAGGAGACAAGCTAGAAGAAGCCAAAGTAGTTTGCTTTTGCCCAAACTTACTGGAAGGCAAGATTTCATCTCTTCCCTTCCTTTCCCCACTACTGACTTAATTGAATACAAACTACTTTTACTCTTTGAGCTCATAGCCTTTCTGCCCTACACTGTTATAGTGCTATTATTTTACTTTCAACATCCTGCGGAATTCCGGGGTTTGTACTTTACTGGGGCTAAAGAGCTCTCTGGCTGAGAATTCTAAATGCCCGTCCCTAAACTGCGAAGCCCAGGATTCTACAGGATGCTGAAAGTAGAATAATAGCACTATAACAGTGTAGTGTAGAAAGGCCCTCAGTTTGCAGCAATTGAAATGAACTGAGGAGAAAATGGGGAATTGGTGGGGCAGAGAATGAATCTGGGGCATTTAAAAAACAGCTGAAAAAGTGGTACAACACAGGATTAATCAGGACGATCCCTGCCAAATTAGGACATTTGGAGAGCACACATGAAACAGGATCTCCTGGAGAAAAGTGAAACAACTACAGAGAAAGTGACAGAAAGCGGCATTCAGAGAGTATTTGTCTGGTCCGAACCCCTTTAGAAGAATCCTCCCTCTCAAAAGGCCAAACCTATAAAAATATCCTATATCCTGCTCATACCTCGGGTGCTTATCAGGCTCCAAGGGCACCTCATTACTATTCCTCTTGTGGTGAGAAAATTTCCAAAATTAACTGGTCTATTAACCTGCTAATGTGACCTAGAGTGTCATGTCACCTAGATATTTAATTCATAATTTACAATAAAAGAAATTAAACTTTATAGTATTACAAAAGGAATGAAGACCCTAAAAATGACAAAACCGAATATAATACTAGAAGAACACATGACTTCTTTTAGATAGACTGTCCTGGAAATTATGGTCAACTGAGACCTCTCACAAATTTTCCAGAAGTCATTTGTTCACCTCATTTTGAAATAGGGAAGAAAAATTCAACACAACTGAAATGTCTAGTCTTTCCACTTCCCGACCGGTCTTTGATTTTGAAAAAGTACTTGGTAACCAGGAAGAATTATCAGCAAGAAAAGGGTGTATTCAGAGTTTAGCCAATGCTATGAAAAGGACTCCAAAACACTAAGAGAGAAATCTATTAACAATATTTGGCAGAGAAAATGTAACATACCACAATAGAATAGACTGAGTAAGCCTGTATACCCAAAAGACCCAGATCCTTCCTGACCTTGAAAGGGTCAGCGCTGGTTAGTACTTGGATGGGAGATCGCTAGCAAATACCAGGTGCTGTAGGCTATATTTCAGAGGAAGGAACTGGCAGAACCACCTCTGAGTATTTCTTGCCTAAGAAAACCCTAAGAAATTCATGGAGTTTCCATAAGTCAACAGGCAACTTGAAGTCACATGCACACAGATAGAATAGATTGTGCTTCCAAATCTATGGCATTTCTTCCTAGTGGCACTGTCTTTGTGGAGCATTGTGGAGGAGCCAGAATGTCAGTAGGGTCACCTTCTCTTTATTGCTTAGACCCTGTTATTGAATACAGAAAAATTCTCAAGGGCTCTCTGACAAAGAAGAATGTCTCTCTGAAGACATTTCATCAGCCCCTGGCTTCCCTCACTTTAAATCTGGAGCCTGCTCTGAAAAGAAAAGGGTTCCCATTTGACCGTCATTTCACATTGGAAACATGCCTTTGGTTAACATACAGAATTTGGTCAACATATCACAGCAACTACACAGAACAAAAACCACACCAAATGTAATACTGTGGAAGCTGTTTCTGTGTTCCCCTCTCCCCACACGGTGCCTGTGACATGCAGATTGATCCTGGGCCAAACCAGTGGCAGTCTGCCTTTGCCATCTCAGAAAATATACATCCTCAGAGCTGTAAACCCCCAAAATATTAATGAATACAAACAATTCAATAACAAAAGGGCTCTTCGCAATGAAAAGATATGACTGCTTTTTAGCTGTAATATGAAATGTAGCAAACCACTGCAATTGATAAAATCATAACAAACAGTTTAAAAAAGTTTTACAATGCAAGCTGAAATGTGTGAGCAGTCAATCCACCTGCCCTGCTGGGAAGATTCGATATTAATGTTTAATGCTTGTAGCAAAAGATCATGACTTCTGAAGTGAAAGGAAGCAAGTATACACAAGAGCCTACATGTTGTTTTGTGCTGGACAATCTTCAAGGGACCTACGAGTCTATTCTGTCTACAATAAGGAAAAGAACAAAGACAGCTCTCAACACTGCAATCCTAACCACATATATATTAGCCCTGCTGAAGTGACTAGGATGTAATTTCAAGGACACTTGTTTAGCGACAACATTTCTCAGATGACATTTTCTTCTGAGAAAACCAGAAAGATTTTAATTTTTCTCAACTGTACTGCTTTCAAGAAAAAGAAGGCCTCGCTGCAGAATGCTCTGCATATATTCTCATACTCTACAACATTTCACAGATCAAAATTAGAACACCAGTGCCCAAGCAACATCAGAATGTGATCAAGATGGCATAAGTTATAACAAGGAAGAATGCACAAGCTAGGAGAGGCTGTAGCAGTTTGCCTACTGAGCCTACTAAGAGCAAGGTTCCCTCCTTTCCTCTTCTCTTCCCCCTCCTGAGTTGAGTGCAAACTACTTCTGCACACTGAACTCAGTTTGCAGCAGTTAAAATAAGCTGAGGGCAAAGGAGTAAAGTGGGGGGAGGATGGAAAAACTGGGATATCTTAAATATACCTGCAAAAAGTGCTGCCAAATCAAGACAGTTGGAGGGTATGTATTCACCACCACATATTTTTATTTTTATCTTGTAGCAGCTGCTGTTTCCCTCCAGCAGTGTCTCAGAATGCTGCCCAGAACAATGTGGAGGACTCAAAAATGCTGCTAGGTTGTCAGCACTTTTGCTGCCACTGTGTGCTGCAGCCGTAGTCCAAAAATAAGACCATTTGGGTAAAAGAACAAAAGATGCACTGCTGCTAATAGGAATCCCCACTCTCAGAAACTGTTGGAGAAATTTTCTCTGGAGAAATTCCGTGAAATTCTTCTTTCTTTCAGCTCACAAATAAGGTGTGAGTATTTTCAGAGGTCATTTGTACAGAACTGTCTGCAGAAACAGCCAGCTAGGTAAACCAATCTACTTCATCCTGGACAATACTGGGTTAAAATAAATGGACCGAAGGAGTAGGTATAAAAAAGCCTTTGAGAAGAAATATTCTGGTAGGAACAAAACATTGTATAGATCTTCAATATAAAATCAGAAATGATGGAACAAAATCTGGGAATATTCTGGGGGTTTTTTGTCCCCCTTTCTCTCTCTCATACACATACTACACATATACATACAATAATTCAAGGTCCCTAGCATTCAAGGCCTATCAAGTTATTTCAGCTCCCAAAACAGAGAAGCCCAGGAATCCTTGATTCTGCATAACATACAAAACCAGCTGCTTGAGGCAGTCTAGTAGTAGAGCTGGCCAGGCCATTCTCTGATAGAAGCTCTTGCCTTGCGGTCTCATGTGTGTGTACTCTTTGCAATAGCTGTGAATGTTACAAATTCTTGTAGACTGATTTAAGCACAAATGGATTTGAACCTCACCCGTACAAAACAGGACAGGGTGCCCATAGCTTTAAGGGCTTTGTGTAAGAGGGAATTTGAGTGTGACAAGAAACACCTGCTGAAATTCCTTCTTCTATATAATTATTAAAGATAGAGGAGGCCTGTCAGTGTTCTTTACCTAGCAACCCTTTGTTGAGAAAGGATAAATAACGTAAATAAAGAAAACAAATCTAGGCATCTTTATAATCTGTGCTCTGACTACTACAGTGCAATTAAAGGACACTTGATTTTATAAAAGATTTCAGAACGAAGAAAATTATCTCCATAATCAACCAAAGATGGAAGATAGAAAACATGCTAAATCATAAGGTATATTAGTATTTTCAGTGATGAAAATGTTTGTTTTAACCACAGTTAAAGCTATGTCTCAGGGCACAAGCTCCACAAAGCCAGGAAACTTGAAGCTAAGGTGGAGCTATGCTCCACAGGAACAGTAGTGGCACTATGCAACGTCACCAATTTTTGTGGTTAAAATTTGTCCTCCATGTACGCATGCTTCTTCTTTGTCTTCAAGGCACAAATCTAGATGAGGAAGTTGGAATGCCTGGAATCAGCAAAGGTGCCCATATTATCCTATTCTTATATTACCTTATTAAGCAGCTGAAACTAGCCAAGTTCCCATGAATTTTAGGAAAGACCAGGAAAACTACATCGGTATTGAGTACATCTAAGAATGTAGTACAAAGCTGTCCTCAATGGTTCTTTTCTACTCTGCTCAGTGTCCTGTGAGATTAATGTGGGAAACAGGTCTTGATTATGTGGCCCTTTCTGCATCTTACCTTCTTGCAGCAACATCCAGTGGTGATCCCAGCAGCAGCTCTGCTGGGAAGGGAACATGACAGCACCACTCCCCTTTACACAGGACCAGATCCCTGAAGAAGAGAATGTGATGGGCATGCCCCTTCCTTCCACAATGCAGCCGGGCACTTTCCCAGGCGACGCTGGGCAGGAAGTGCTGCCATCGCACTTCTTGCCCTTCCACAGTACAGGTAAGTGCAGGATGGTGGTGCAATCATGGGTCGTTTGACAGACAAAATCCATCAATGATTTAACACACAATCACACTGCCTGGGGATGGGAGAAGGAGGGGAGAGTGATGACATCATGCAGAAGCATCATCACGGTCCCATCCTTCTCCCATCTCTATGACGGGATGGGAGGGTGCTGCAGAAAGGGCCTATATCTCCAGGAAGTAAAGCATTAGATCATCCAACATTTACCATCTTCTGGGACCTGCAACAAAATGTTGCCTTATGCTGAATGATACAGCGTGGCTCACTGCTGTTCAAGGTTCCTTCACTCCATTAATTCCCCCTGTTCCATTTGCAATCCTTACACTAGCACCAGTGCTTGTGAGGCAAAATGCATATTTGATTCTCACTGGGTCATTTTGTGGAATTTTTCCCCACACAAAGGGTCTTTCTTTTCTTCTTCAGATGCTTTGGGATTTTGCAAAATTTGGAGTTTCCCTTAGCCTACTTGCACTATTGTAGCTATATAAATAACGGCACATCCTAATCATTTGAAAAGAAAAAGAATGATGGACAAACGCAAAACAAGGGCAGGCATTTCTTGGTAGTTGCTGAGTAAATTTTGAACTCTCAGTCAAAAGAAACAAATGAAATTGTTACTTGTACAAGCAGAGCTCAGGAACAAAGGTCAATGAAAATTACTTTTTTTGTTCTACAAGAGGCTGCTGAGGAGGATGCACTGTGAAGATGATGCTAGTTGCAAGTCACATTAATATGACAAAGACATTAGAGAAAGTGGGAAGGTACAACAGAGGGCAATTGGAATGATACAAGGAGCTGAGAATCTTAATTATTTAAAATTATAAGGAAGGTTTTCTCCAAACTAAAGTGTGTATGAGTAAACAAAATTCAGAGAAAATGGAAAGGAAAGAGGTTAGAAAGGCCCAGTGTAAGCAAATATCAGATGGGAAAATGTAAGCAGATAAACACTGTTAAATATACTTGCATTGTTTTAAGAAGCAAAGGTGAAACATGAAAAGAATGAGAAGTGTGAACTCGAGGGGACAATACGATCTATGATGAAATATAGAACTCATTTGAAAGTATGCCAAGGAAAGAGGCCTAGCTCCCATCTGGTTTTGAAAGGTAAACAGAATCTGGCCTGTTTAATAGTCGAGATGGGGGACTAACAAGGAATACCAGGTTCTGTAGGCTGTATTTCAGAGGAAGGCAATGGCAACCCACCTCTGAGTATTCCTTGCCCAAGAAACCCCTGTGGACTTCTTGGGTTGCCATAAATTGGCAGGTCATTTAAAGATACATACACACACAATTAAATGAAATGAAAATAAATAATCTTACAAGCCTGCATTTAACTATCTTTGTGCATACTCATGCTGGGGTAGTCCTGTGTGCAACATGAGGACCCAAGCCCTTATCCTCCTGGACGTTAAGACAGTCATTACTGTCATTACTGGCCTTACTGGTGTCTCAATCAGGACGGAAAGTGTCTGAATTGTAGCAAACATCCTCCCAGCCAAAAAGAGTTAAGAATCAAAGTGATGCAGCAGTTTTCACACAAGTGTTGGCTGGCAATAATAAGTTACAACAGTTTTGTGTTCAGCCTTTCATATTATTCATGATGTGCTACTTTGAAAAAGTATATCCATTATCTGTGATAGATAATGATGCTGTGATTGAGGAGCAACTGATTGTGCAGGGGGCTGAGCCAGTGAGTGAGCAAGTCAACGTGCAAACATCCCCTGCGCTGGAAGGTCAAACACAGACTGAGTTGCCCCAGCCAGTTCATGACGGAGAGGGAACCAGCAGTGACGCAGAGGAGTTGCAGCCAGCTGTGCCCATCAGCCCTCAATCACGCAGAAGGCTGAAACGGGTGGTGGAGAGGGAGGCTGCTCGGACTCGGCTGAGGAAACAATAATGAGCAGCACCTGCTCATGGGGGCTATTTAAGTCTGCCGGCATGTCTACTCCTTGCTTGCAGCTAATTATTAGCAAGCCCTCACAACCTTTGTGTTTTCTGTTCCTTGAAACCCTCCAGATGGATCTCTGCCTCCTGAACATTTGGACTGGACCTTGACCTGGCGCGGCTTTTGTTTTCCTGGTGTTTGGTATATTTGTACTCCCCAAGTGTTCCTGATCTCTCTCCTCCCTTGCTGGCGAAGGCCCAGCAGGGAGAAATTCCTGACATTATCTAGGTCAAAGTGGAGAACCTGGGTGCCCGAGATGTTAGAATCATAGAGTTGGAAGAGACCACAGGAGTCATCCAGTCGAACCCCCCACCATGCAGGAACACCCATCAAAGCACTCCCAACAGATGACCATCCAGCCTATGCCTAAAAACTTCCAAAGAAGGAGACTCCACCACATTCCACATTCCGAGGCAGCATATTCCACTGCTGCACAGTCAGAAAGTTCTTCCTGAGGTTTAGGTGGAATCTCTTTTCCTGTAGTTTGAATCTATTGTTCCTTGTCCTAGTCTCTGGCACAGCAGAAAACAAGCCCACTCCCTTCTCGACATGACGTCCCTTCAAATATTTAAACATGGCTATCATGTCCCCTCTTAACCTTCTCTTCTGCAGACTAAACATACCCAGCTCCCTAAGCTGCTCCTCATAGAGCAAGGCTTCCAAACCCTTCACCATTTTGGTCGCCCTCCTCTGGACATGTCCCAGCTTGTCAATATCCTTCTTGAACTGAGGTGCCCAGAACTGGACAACCAGTATTCCAGACGAGGTCTAATGTTGCTGGACTTTATTTCCCATCACCTCTGACCACTGGCCATGCTGGTTGGTGCTCATGGGAATTAGTCATCTGGAAGGTCACTGCCTATCATGACCACTGAAACAGAAAGCATGGAATTCTTGGTAGTACTGTTGCCTGATTCATCAAACATCAAGCAAATTAATGGAATCAAGGAGCTGGAGGCCATTTTATCCTAACCCTTGAACAATGGAAAAATCCAGAACTCGATCATCTCAACAGAAAGCTGCTTGGGCTTTGCTTGAAGAGCTCCATCAAGAAAATATCAAACAACCCACCCACCAAGGTAATTGGCTCCATCATCACACTATCAGAAAATGTATCCCGAAGATCTTTCAAAATCTGTCTTCCACAAGTGTACACCCACTAATTCTAGTCATGCCCAGTAATAATTGGCAGGTCTCATGTCAGTGGGATGATGAATCCACTCACCAAAACAGGTTCACTGCCTTGCATAGCTCTTTTAAAATTTGTGTTGAAACCCAGAGTGATTCCACCACGTCATTGAAATGGGAGTCACTAGCTGGCCATGTTTTCAGGTGCATCAGGATTTTTTTTTTCCTCTATGTGAAAACCCTTCAGGTATCTGAAAACGCTATCAGCTCTCTCTCATTCTCCTTCTTTTGAGACTAATCATGTCCATGATGCACATGTGGAGCTTCCATATGCAGAGACAATATACCTCCAAATATCAAATGCTGGAGAAATAAGAAGAGACATGACCCTTGATATGAGTCTGTTAACTGAGAGCTACTGAAAGCATTTGGGGGACTAGTTCTTGGAAAAGGAATACTGGGCTATGTAGAGCTCAGACTGATCATCCAACAATATTTGCATGGCAACACATATGGATGATTACACTCCTTAGAAAGTAAGTCCTCAAGATCTGCATGCAATTTACATGGGACTGTTTGCTCTTTGGAACTGAAATGAGGAAATATGCTTTATCAGGGCATGATTTGGGGAGTAAGAGGTTTCACTGTTCTGATGCATGTTGTTCAATGCAGTTAATGAGACAAGTTTGTCTGAGCAGTACGAACAAGATCCCAACTTGTTCTGTATTATTAATAATATTGGCAAAAAACTGTGTTGCCTGGCATTGATATTATTCCAGTATATTAATATTATACTGTAGATGTGTCAAAGGGGGAAATCTCCAGTTTCCTCCAGGTCAATTAGTCTGCTGTTGTAATGGGCTGGTAATGGTGTCTCCATGGAGTTTTGTTGAAATTACTTTCTCTTCACTCATCACCTCCCAATTTAATGGTAGAAGAGCAGGGTCCTCATGGACGTGTCTTACAGTTATCATACATCATTGTGAAAGAGGTGTTCTGCTAAATAAACTTTTCCCCCTCTGACCTTTTAAAACATCTGATAAGAAGTCATCACTTAGGTGAAGAGAAACAATCTGTCAAAGAGGGAAAGAGGGAAAGGCAGAGAATAGGGGAATGTCTACAAAATCCCAGAAGGGATGAAGATATCTCAGGGCTATTTCTTCTTTTTGGAAAGATAGCGATGCACCTGCAAACATCACATTGCTTTCTAAATCTGCCTGAAATCATGTTTCAAATGGAACAATAATATTGACACCTACTTTGCAGAGGGAATTCCAGCTCTGTTTGAGAATTGTTGCTCTCTGAGAACAATTCCTGTTGTTGTTGTTGTTCCTCTTCTCCCCCCCCCGTCTCCTCCCCCTTCCCCCTCTTGGCAAGAATCCTCTATCACAGTCTACACTATGTGACTTTACATATACCTAGCTATTTAGCAGAGGCATTAAGAAATCCTGTTAAGTGAACTGCAAAGATGCATAACAGGACATGGCAAGAGTGTCTTGATGCACATCAGACTGCACATTGGTGTTTCCTAGATGATATCATGATTCACAATGGGACCGATGTGCATTGATCCAGATGTACATTGGGTCCTATTGTGCATTGGTCCCAGTAAATATTGGTTATTTTGCCAGCTGTCATAAGTAGTAACGTAACAACAGCCCCTCACTGGCTGTGGACATTAAGGAACTGCCCAGTTCTAATTTCTGCAGGCATTAAGTGCACCCTTACAAAGACAACAGGATTCCAGCCATCATCAACATTACTATTATCATTATCATTGCCAAAATCCTCTAGGACAGTTAGAAATATGTAAGCTAGAGTTATGCACTCATGACTCTTATGTTTGAATTATCCCTATGTAGCCCTTAGTTTAGGGGCTATGCAGGAACTGTGAATGTCCCTCAATTCCTACTTACAGGGCAGCAGCAGCTGTGATCAATGGGGATCTGTTGCCCTGTTGATCAGTAAGTGGCTGGCTGACATTCCAACCATGCTGTCACAAGAGCAGACTCCAGCGCCAAGGGGAATTGCAACAGTGGTCCTGCTTCTGCCTCTCACACCAGACATCACTTATGGGAGGAGGTAGAAATTTCAGTCAGCTGCTTCCCAAGCAACGGGGGTACAGGTTCCATCAACTGCAGTGGCTACTTTCCAGTAAGTCCGTACTGGGGAAACTGGCTGGGGATTCACTGCCTAGCACCATAACTACTGTGCTCGTACATACCAATCTCCCATACTGCAATCCAGCCAGCAACAACAGCACTATTGCTGTTACTGTTCCCTTTGTTTACATTCCTCCCTTTCCTGAGAATGGGGATTCAATTTGGCTTACAAGTAAAACTGGTTGTAAAAATACAAAAGATTAGTGTAACAATTTAATTAAACTATTAATATTAAAAACAATTTAAAGTTATGCTTACAAACAAAAGTATTTTTAAAGTACCTTATTAAAGCTCTTTCTTTAAAAATAAGTCAGTTCCCGAAAGCCTGTCAGATTAAAAGCTATTTTTCCTGTAATTAGCAAGACAAGAAGAAAGGAATCATTCTAGCCTGTCCAGGAAGAGAGCACCAGAGCCTGGGAGCAGTCACCAAGAAGATCCTTTCTCAAGTTCCCACTAGAGAAGCCCTTTATTTTCCAAGAATGAGGCTTTACATTTTTGACATTGCATTTTCTTTTTCTTTTTAGAGGGTGCTTATCTATTTAGTGAAATGAAGCTCCTCTATATAACAACATAAAAGTAACTATGGCCCTTTCCTCAGCTTACCTTCTTGAGGCAGCATCCAGTGGTAATCCCAGCAGTGGCTCTGCCGAGAAGGGAGTGCTCCTCTCCTCAGGGACTGGCTCCCTGCAGAAGGGAGCGCAACGGACACACCGCTTCCTTCCATAGGACAGCCAGGTACAGGTACAGGTACAGGACAGACTGCGCTGGGGCAGGAAGTGACACCATTGCACTTCCTGTCCTTCTGCAGGACAGGTAAGTGTGGGATACTGCCACAATTGCGAGTCATTGATGGGGAAAGCCTGTCAATGATTTAACCCATGATTGCACCACCTAGGGATGGGAGAGAAGCAGGACTGTGACAACATCATGCAGAAGCATCGTTACAGTCCCATCCTTCTCCTGTCCCCATAGCGGGATGGGAGGGTTTTGCAGAAAGGGACTATGACTACAAAAGGATCAGGTAGAGTAATGTGAATAATATGAGCTCATGTTAAAATACATTTTTCCAGTTTGCCACAAAACCTTCAGACCCGTAGGTGATCCACACACTTTGTTTACGAGCCAAGGATAAATGAAGGAGACCTGCCCTTTAGTGAAAATTTGCAGTGTAACATTTTTTTTTAAAGGATCTGTTCTTTCCTGCAAGGACAATATCCAAAAAGGGCATGAATGTGTCTCAACAGCAGTAAATTGTGTGGTCCTTTCAACCAAAGCTAGTCTAAGGCATCTTGTTGCCTGAAGCAGAGCAGTAAGTGAAGCTTCCTCCTCATAATCCACAGTACTCAAAGATAGCAAAGTTACTTTGGCACATGAAAGAGGAAAGCCCAACAAGCACCTCTCCGCATCCCTGGCAGGAAAAATCCAAAAATATCAAAGCTAATAACTAATAATTTTGCTGCCTTTTCATGCTCATACAAAATGGCTTCCCAAGAGGGCACTCTACTCTGCCTAATGAGTGGTTTTCAACTTTTGATTTGCCAAATGTTTTGTACTTCAACTGTCAGAGTTCCGGAGCATTGACCATACTGGCTTGGACTTCTGGGAGAAGAAGTCCAAAAACTATAGAGGACCAGAAGTTGGGAACCACTGGCAAAATGGCAGACCAAGTCCTGTGTTGAAGCTCTGGACAGTTCCACTGGATGCGGTGTGGTGCACCATTAGTACTGTAAATCAACCACACAACTGGCTTCTCAAAATTCTCTAGCTTGTCTATGGGAAGAGAAATTGGGGAGAGAACTATTTGGCTGAAATTCTTCAATACTTTCTCCATTTCTCCAGGGTTGTGTTTCCTGCTTAACTCACCTGCTTATTCTTTTCATGTCAGACTATGGAATTGCCTCCTACAGGAAACTAAGTCGGTTTCCTCTTTGTTCTCTCTCCACCAGCAGGCAAAGATCTTTTTATCTACACGGGCCTTTGGCTATTAACAAGTTCTCACAGAAGGACCTTTCAATGGGGATGTTGCATTTTTATCTTCATTAGTGCATTTTAAAAATTTTTTAAAAAAACTGTATTAAGTCAGTGTTTTTAATGAAATTGCTTGTTTAACATTTTAAACATTTCTACTACAAATTGTTTACCAGTACTTGACAACCATTAACAACAAACTGAATTTGTAACCTATGCTGCAGAGTGCCTTGGATCTGATATTGAAAGAAATAATTCAGATAGATAGATAGATAGATAGATAGATAGATAGATAGATAGATAGATAGATAGATAGATACTGGAAGTAGTAACTGTGGTGACAGCCTAGCTCCATTTCACTGTCACACCATATGCAATGCTTTGAACAGACAAAAGGACTTCAGAAATGCTAAATATTATTATTCTATTGGCCACAGAGTCAAGCAAGTCAACGTCATCTTAAACAACAAATCTTCACCATTGACCTCTTGTGACACGAGTGCATGCAAAACATATCTCTTTTTGTTCCATGCAGCATTGAGAATACCTTTCAGAATAAGGTGTACCAGGCACCGAACTATATATTCTCTTCCACTTGGCCAGCTAAGTAACTTTGACAGTCTGTAGAAACGATCAGGCTATTTCTCAAAAACCAGCTATTCATAAATCCAACCATAGTAAGAGCCACAGATAGCCCGTCAATTGCTTGGGAAGAGCAGTAAGTGTGTCCTTCCCCATAACAAGTGGTGGTTGGTAGCTTTCATGTCAATGAGAGTTCTAAGGACTTATCCAAGGTCCTGAGCATACTTTGGGGATGGGGTTCAGCACTTTAGACAGCTGATTTAAAACTCAGATTAGAAAGCCATTAGCCACAGTAGCCCATAACCCACACAGTTCACAAAGACAGGCAGGTTCTTTTGGCACATGCTTTAGAAAGACTGACAAGCATCTCTCTCTCTATCCCTGGCAGTAAAGATAAGAAAAGGAAATTAAATAAGTAACAAGCTGCTTCTTTTTCATGACAGCTCCATTGTACCTTGGCCCCAGTGGCTGGTGAGAGCTCCTCCTTCCAGATTCCAACTCCTATTGCTCTGGCCTCTGAGGAAGAAGAAGAGTGGCCAGCATTTGAGGAACTTTATCTCTTCAGCCACTACCATCCCTTTCCTTGTGTGTCATGTCTTATTTCATCTGCAAGCCTAAGGGCATGGAACTGTCAAATTAACAATTTTTCATCCTCTCTGCAAGTCTTTCCTTGAAGGGTAGGTTATAAATACTCTAAATAAACAAATAATTGAAAATATGATGACTCTGCCTGACATTGGGCCAGTTTGGCATGAGTGTAGATAATTCCTCACTAACATGAGGCCCACTTCAAGGTGCAAGTACTTGTGTGTATGTGCCTTCAAGCTGCCCGTTGACTTATGGCAATTCCATAAATTTCATAAGGTTTTCTTAGGAATACTCAGAGAAGTTTTTGCCACTCCCTTGCTCTGAAATATAGCCTGCAACACCTAGCATTTGTTGGTGGTCTCCCATCCAAGTACTAACTCGAGCTGAGCCTAGCATCCAAGGTCTGATAGGATTTGTCATCTTTAGTGTATTTAGGCGAACTAATACTTACTTTCATTCAATATCCTAAAAGACCTGAGAGCCAAATAGTTGAAAATGTGTGTCTCTTCCCAAATGTCCATGTTCATGTTCTGAGATCTTCTGCCAAGCTCCTTTCCAAAGGCTTTCCTTACCAGAAAAAAAGGACTCTAAAACCTCCAGTTCATTTTCAGTTCATTTTTTATAAGAATTTGCAAAAAGCTGCACATTTTGCCTTGTTTATGAGAACAGAACTTGAGATTTAAAGAAAAAACCAGTTACATGAGCAACCAGAACTTCCATATTTACCCACCCTGTCATACTGGGTTTACTTCCAGCCCTCCAAGACTGGCTTCTACTCTTGAAAAGGAGCAGGAAATTTCCCAGCGTCCATTAATTCTCATGCTGCCACCACTCACTGAATTTGGAATTAACTGAACAGTACAGTGGGACCCTGCTCAGTGGATTGCCAATCTCTATGCCTAAGGACCTTTCCCTTCCCTCACTTCCCCCTTCTGAGTGAGAGAAGTCCTATCTAAGCGTGTGCCAAAGAATGGCGTGGGAATGGAGAGGAAACAGAGGTTCTACAGAAAAGTACTTATTTTAAGGCATGCAAGTAAACAAGACAATAATACTCATGAGAGTCTCCCCACTCTCAGGTATGCTTAAGTTGCAAGTAGTTATGAAAAAACAGATACATTCTTAAGATCAGCCAACCTCCAAAATGTGACTAACTACCTAATGTTCTAGTTACTCACATCGGGGTTCACAGGCTTAGATGGTCTAAGAGAAGAGTGAGGCCAGGAGGCGAGGCCTAGGGCCTGCAGCCTACTACTGGCACAGATTTCATCTCCAGGATGCTTCTTTGTTGTCCCTCTCCCACATGGTCTCTCAAGGATTTTTATAACTTCTCCATCGAAGCATCTTGAAGATGCTCACCTTTCCCCCCTTGATTGGGCAATTCTCTCCCCAGGACCTGTGAGGCTGACCCACAATAAAAAGTGTAACCTAACCCCAATACCCCCTTAACCCTTGGTTTACCTGAAGAGGGAAGTATCTCCCTTCAGCTAAATCTAGTTATTGGGAAGCCCCATTATCACACACTCGGACTGAGAACTTCAAATATTCACTAGATTGGTTTTGGATTAAAGTTCCCACTTTCAAAAAAAAAATGGATAACAAGATTGTAATCTTTAACATGAACGCTAGCATGGTGGTGTGGTTTGAGCATTACACTACAACCCTGGAGACCAGTGTTTGAAGCACTGCTCATCCATGGAAACCTACTGAGTGATTTCTGGTGTGTCACACACTCTCAGCCCCAGAAAACCCCTAAGGTTCACCTTAGGGTTGCCTTAAGTCAGAAACAACTTGAAAGCACACAACAATGACACAACAACAACAACAACAAACTTTAACACAGTAAGTGCCTCACTGTCTCCTCCATACAGGAAACAGCAGTACCAGTTGATTATGGCCAATGTAAATGGGGGAGACCTATTTTCCAGGTTGCTTTAGGGGAATCTGGTAAAACTTGCAAATTTGTTCATAACTGGAAAAGAAAAGAACACAGAAGGTTGTTGTTGGTTTTTTTAAAGAAAACTGAATACAGAAAAAAGTAAATTTTCCCATTTCTGGTAGACACTATCTACTACAGACAAGAACAAAGGTAACTAATATGGTACCTTTATGTGGATTTTAATTCTAAGCAGGAATGTAGCTATGGTGGGTCATATAAGAATTCTGCTGCCCCCAAATAAATTTTCTGTTAGTCCTCACATTTATAACATTGCAGAGAATGAGACACTGGAAATTTTTCACACTTAGGACTTCTTATATTGGTTGTGTTCACATTCCCTTGAGAACTGTGATACGGCCTACTTTGTCTCCTCACAGACTTGTATGGCAGCTCTCCCCTCCCCCTGTCCCAGTCCCCTTGCCACTTTATACAGCTCTGGTCGTCCCTTTAAAACACCATCTTTTTGTAAAAGGGGTATAGACTTTCAATTGTTATTTAGAATGATTTACTGATCCATGGTAGTGTGTTTCTGTTTGGTTACAACTACTGAAAATTATTCAGCTGAGTCAAAATTTATAAAAATATACTATAATCTTTATTAAAACAACAAACAGAATAAAATATTGGTTTTGCATATATGTCCAAGCTCAAACAGATCTTCAGAATGCATTTAAACAGTTTCAGTTGGTTGGTTGACTGAGAACTCTATGGCTGAAGGACTGACTTTGAGCCCTTTCTCCTGGAAGTCTGATTCCAAAAACCAAATCAGTGTGCCTGCTATTTATACTTTTTTTCCTCCCAGGCCTCTAACCTGTCCTTCATGCTAATGGGCTGGGTTTCTCTCTGGAGTGGCCGTTCTGGTTGCCTGGCAACCTGTTGTTAGGAGATTCCCTACCACTCAAAGATAGCCACTCCCCCAGACTCTATCACAATAACTTTTGGTGGTGGTAGTTGTGCATACCTTTAAGTTATTCCTGACTGATAGTGACCCTAAAGCAAACCTATCGGGGGTTTTCTTGGCAAGATATGTTTAGAGGTGGGATTGCCTTTGCTTTCCTCTTAGACTGAGAGAGTGTGATTGACCCAAGGTCACCCAGTGGGCATCCATTCCTTAGCAGGGACTCGAAGCTTTGTCTCCAGTCATAGTCCAATGCTCAAGCCACTACACCACTCTGGCTGTCTTTGGTAACTTTATCTGCTTCTTTTCTTTGGATACCTAAACTGTATTTCTGAATTCTCAATTGAAGTTTTAAATTACTGCAATGACAGAAATTTGGGGACTGAGTGAAAATTTCAGTTGAGATGGCAGCATTCTTATTTGGAGGGCAATGGTCTCATTATTCATTCCCCTCGTAAAACTTCATGCCTGACTCTAAGCCATTCTGAGACACATATTTAGCTCAGAGGCTTGATATAAGCATAACTAAAGGGTTGGATCCAGACATAATCAGGGTAGAACCAATGAAACTGGACTTAAGTCCCCAAAATTTCCAGTGGGCTACCGTACCAATACGACTAAGTACAGATCCAACTCAATGAAAAAAGGAAAGAGAAGGATTTTGGAGTGCGGCCTCTACTTCTCAGCAGAGATACAAAGTCTCAGCAGAGAGCTTAAGCAGCTTCTATGGTCTTTTAAATGATAGGTAAGAATTCAGATTATGAAGCTTAACAAACATCCAGAGTTCACAGGAATGAAACAGTTAATAGGTTAACAGCCTCTGTGTAACAAACCATGGGAACGGGGACAGACACAAAAGGTAAGTGGGCAGGCAGCAATGTTTCCCAAGATAATTTAGCCAATTCATCTTAAAGCCTAGATAGTAGTTAGATAGTACTCATTAGATAGTAATCATTTCCTTTTTGCCTTCCTATGAGGAGACATCACACTTAGCAACGACTCCCCACCTGCCCAGGATAAAAGCCACCACACTTTCTATTGGTTTCATATCTCCAGTATACAAAATATTCCCTGTGTAACATACAGAGAGATGCTAAAGAAAGCAATAAAATAAAATGCAGGGGGGGCATCTCCCCACCACAAGCACCCTGTTTTCTCAGAACAAAGGAATCCACTAGTTCTTTACCTATTAACAAAGAACAGGCAGAAATAACTTTTGCTATTTTTAAAACTTTTTTTAAAGTCTGGATGGTGCTGGCACTCGAATTTAAGATACAGATTGATTGATCTCTTTAATCTAATATTTGTTCATGGGGTGGCTGTTTTCTTTATTGTGGCAGCACCTGCTAGTGCCGTTACAGTTAAAGGCTTACTGTAGTTCTGTTATGAGTGTCAGTCTGGGGCTTGAATGTCTCAGCAGGTTTGCACTGTTTTGGGCTAAAGGCCAGCTTGGATGTTGTCAATCCACAAGCATAATTTTAAAAGGAGCATGCATGCAGACAGGCACACACACACACACACACACACACACACTCTTTATTGCTTCTTTAAAACCAAAATGTTGAACTAGTGAGGAAACAAGAGAGCAGCAGAGCGAAGATGAATTTCAATAAAGCATCCAATATAGCATCTCTCACATCTCCTCAGCCCAAATGCCTACCCTCTCATCTTGTCTAAGAGCACGCTGTCAGGCGACCTGAGTCAAGGATGACAAATCATGCAATATCTATTATCTGTACACATATAAGCCAAAATTCCATCACATTCTCCCAACATTCTGTCACATGTTATTTATTTAAAGCATCTTTATCCCACTCTTCAGCCTAAGCAAAATACGTACAACCAACGAAAAGAAGACAGGCTTTGCACATTGGCTTACTGTCTAAAAAGATATAAGACAGAAGGAAAAGATGACGGGAAGGAAAGAGGGGGAGAGCAAGCAGTTAGCTAGGAGGGTGGACAACTGAGGGAGGACATTGATGGAGGGGACCTTCAGCAGGACTGGTGGAATAGCCCAGCTTTCCATCTATTCACCAGAGGAAGTCCCATAGAAAATTGGAATCCAGTTTGAGAGATTCAAAGCTCAGAGTGTTATCTATTACTCTAGACAAGAAAGGGGCCAAATTCATGAGAAGCAATTTTCTGCCCAGAGAACCCACTCTGAAAATGTGGCGGAGGGTAAATATTGTAAATGGTTGCACAGCTACTTCTGGTTTCCTGATTTTGATTCAGTCACAGAGTCATAGAATCATAGAGCTGGAAAGTGCCTCATGGGCCATCTAGTGCAGCCACCTGCTCAATGCAGAATCTTCAGCTAATGCATCCCCAGTAGGTAGCTGTCCAGCCTCTTTTTCAGGATAACCAGAGAGAGAAACTCCATAATCTCCCCAGGCAATTAATTGATTCCATTGCTGAACAGTGCTTACTGTCAAGAAGTTCCTTCTAATGCTCAGTTGAAATCTACTCTCCTGTAACTTCAAACTATTAGACTTGGTCCTACCCTCTGAGGCAGCAGGGAACAGGTCTGCCCCCTCCTCTCTGTGACAGTGCTTAACACATTTAAAGAGTGTGATCATATCTTCTCTCAGTCTTCTCTTCAGCAAGCTGAATGTGCCCAGCTCCTTCAACCTTTCCTTATAGGATTGTTCGCCATATCTCTTATTATCCTCATTGCTCTTCTCTGAACCTGCTCCAACTTGTCTATGTTCTTCTTAAAATGATGCACCCAGAACAGAATTCAGTACTCCAGATGAGGCCTGACTAGCATAGAATATAGTGGGACTATTACTTCCCTCAACTTGGAAACTATGCTTCTATTAATGTAGGATAAATAGCATTCATCTTTTTTATTGCAGCATCACACTGCTGGCTCATGTTCAACTTTCGATAACAATATTTTTGTTTGCATTAAAATAGTGCTTTGTTTTAATGCAAATTACTATTCCTGGTGGCTTCTAGCAATTGAATTGATGGGAGGGGCATAGGTAGGGCATTTAGGGATCTGGGAGGGGCCCAGAGGACATAAAATGGCTCCAAAGTGAGTTGGCTCAACCTGGGGAAGTGGATCTAGGCATCTGACAAAATACCTTCCATCCTGTAACATGCACTCAAGCCTGCCAGTCTAGGGAGGGAGCAAATGAGAACTATGAAATGACATGAAGTAGAATACCACATGTGCATAACCCATTGTATGGTTCATTCATCACCACAAAGTGAGCTACAACCATAGCCCTCAAGATAGGCATGTCCTAGCAGCCTTCAGGCCCAAAGTCCTTGAAGAACACCTCTGGAATGAGCTCCCAGAATGGCACCCCCAAACTGGATCCATCCTTATACCAAAATAACCAGAAGAAGTGGGTAGAAACCCACCTAACTCCCATAAAATCTAGTGCAGGTGTAGCCAAAGCCAGAGTTCGTGCCAGAGCTCATAAAACCAAATATCTTGCCCTCAGCTAGAAAGACAAATACCATTTAGATGGAAGAACAGCTCTCGACAGAATAAAATGTTAGGGTCTCTGATTAGGCAGCCCCTGTCTGCAGTTTTGAAGTTGCCCATCATCTTGCTGGCCCTTCTCTTGACTATGCCAGTCTCCTCAGGTTTCGTTGGCCTTATGCCATTGATACAGAGAGTCTAAGCAAAAAAGCAAGTTGGAAAAGTTCCAGGAGCTGCTACAGCAGCACAAGGGAGGTCTAGACCTTTGCAAGTAGTAAGTTTGTTCTCCCTGAGTTGAATGACAATGGCATCCAGTAGGCCAAAATCATTACACTGAAGGATGACTGGTTGGAGACACTCACAGTATTTCTCTCTTCCCAGGTCAGTTGATCTGAAGCTGTTCTTTGTGGCCAAGGTGCACCTGCACCCCTTAGACAGTCAAAGCAGCATACTTCCTGGCTCAATGTAGGCTGCTGTGGCTGCAGATCCAAACCAATTTGAAATCTAATGCTGCAGCTATAAAGCAAATGTTAGAAAGTAGGCTCAAGCTATGTGAGTTTAAAATACACAAGACTTCCATAAGCTGATGGACTTACCACATGTTAGATATTCCTGAACCTTGCTTTTCTTACAGAAAAGGCATGAAACATGTCCACTGAACCTGTATAGGACCAAAGAGCATGCCATTGATGCGAGTACTCCCAGTATTATGGTTTGTTTCCAAGCAACCAGAGGTCTTCAGAAAAGTGTCTGGAAAGTAGTTTGAGTCTGCAGCCAAGGCATGAAATCTGTCCTCCTGTAAACAAGATAAGATGGTCTAAATCCTATTGTTACTCTTGTCTTCAGTACAACCACTGAATTGTTGACTCACCATTCAACAATGAATCCAATGGTTCTATTCCAGTTGGGACTAACTAATAGAATTCCAGCCAACATGTGCAACCTTGTTGCCTAAACTTGAAATGTGAAAGACCAAGTAGATAATGTTAGCAAACAGATAAACCAAAATAATCTCAGCATGCCAAAACAGCCAGTTAATGAACCCAATTACCTGTTTGACACACCAGAACCAAACGCTCCTGTAACAACCCAGGAAGATTAGTCCCAGCCATCTGTGAAGATCAGCACTGGGCACACCCACAACAATTCAAGGGTACCCCAAACCTAGTACTAGTCACAGTAGCTAAGTCTTTAAACAATCTAGGGATAGTAAATCTGATAGACACACTTTCACAAGCCCAGTTGTCAAGAGGAAACATGAAGCTGCACTCAGCAAGGTAGCTGGTGGTTGTAATCTTATATAGGCAGTATGTTCAGCCAATGTCCAGATCCCAGGCAGTATCTACAGAAAGAGTTCCACAGCGGTCTCCTCCCAACACCTTAATTGCAGTCTCTCACTTCATCTGCAGGGACTGGTCTGGGCCAGACGCCTGACCCTCCACCTTTCTCTGGGACTGGGGGGCTCTCCTCCAGCTCCTATTCCTGCTTTGAACCTGACTTGACCTATTTAACAGAAGGAAGATTTGGCTGGCTATCATGTGTCTGCTGTGATTCCTCCTTGGTTTGTCTTCTAGGGAAGATCAAGTCTCAAAGAGGACCATGAGAGTGCTACCCCATGCATCTAACCAGAGCTGGAGGACTGTGTCCCTGTCCAAGGGCTCTTGCCAGAACAACAGCCCACTTAACTTTGGGAAGCAAGAAAAACCCACACACTGTGTCCCTTGTATTCCACATGTGGTGCTGCAGGTCAGAGGCCCTGCTGCAGCTCTACACTACAATGTATGCAAAGTTGAAGTACCCCCAGCAAAACCAGCAGCTGCCTGGGCGTGCATTTCTTATCAGCAAGGGTCTGCCCAGGAACGCCCAGTGGGCCACCAGATTGTCTCCAAGTGGGCAAGAAACCCCCTTGACTGAATCCAGCTGGATTCCCAGGAAAATCAGTGGAGTAGCAAGGCCAGTCTTTTCATTGGTGAGTGAACTGCCTGGCTTGCCTATAAAGGCCTGAAAAACATTTTGTATAATCATTTTGCTAATTTAAAGAAAACACAATGTAGGCTGGAAGTGTTGCCATTCAAGTCTGATAACCTTTTCTGCCCTCTTTTTACAAGTACACATAAACTCAGTCATGGATGACCATCCAAAGGCTTGTAAAGAAGGGATGTTCAGGCTCTAAATCACACCCTCTCCCCTTCTATCTTAATTTCCTTCCTATTTCACTATCTCTATATACAGAAGCTTTTTCTACCCGTTAGAGATATAAAAGAAGATTTCAATTTGTTCCCATGGAATATGGCCATTTCTGCACTATAGTGCTATTATTCCACTTTCAACATCCTATGAAATCCTGGGGTTTGCAGTTTAGGGAGGGGCCTTTGAGGCTCGTCTGTAAACTGCAAACCCCAGGATTCTATAGGATGTTGGAAGTGGAATAATAGCACTATAAGAGACTAGTGCGGAAGTGGCCTATGTTTCTGTGAGAACCTGTATGTCATAGTGGTTTGAGTGTTAGATGACGACTCCGGGAGTCCAGAGTTCAAATCTCTGTTTGGCCATGGAAACCAGCTGAGTGATCCTGGGCAAGTCATACTCTCTCACCCACAGAGGACATCAGTGGCAAAGCTCCTCTGAACAAATCATGCCAAGAAAACCCCAAGAAAGGGCAAATACTGAACTGGATAGATACTTTGTCTGATCTAGGGGGAATCATCTTTTATTTCTATCCTGCTTACTTTACAGGTAATTCTTCTTGATCCAATATTAGGGGCAAAGAAAACTCAAAAATATTTGGAAAATGCCCAAAATATGTTCCTTGAGTTTTGGCAAGCCCTGACAAAAAGAATGCAAGACTAATTAGATAGCTGCAATTTGGGACTTCCTCTGCACAAAAATGTACACATGGAATTTTTGCCCAGAGAGCAACATTTTCTGCACAGAAATACGGGATGAGATCCTGCACTGGGAGACAGAGCTAGGGAGACACAGCTATGGTATCTCTCAGTTCTACCCTCTGAAATCCTACCTTTGCAACCTTACACACACACACACACACACACACACACACCAGCGATTTCCATGGTGTTGGAGAGCAGGGTGGTGAGTAATGACATGTCCAGCCCTCTCCCAATCACAGGGCATATTGAGAAAGACAGCTGCAAAGACCCCTACAGGGTCCTGTTGGGAGAGGAATGCACACATCATTACTCATTGTCCTGCTTGCCAGTGACTCAAAAAGGGCTGCATTAAGGAGTCTGCAATGCTTCAGAGAAAGAGTCTGGGGAGCACTTTTGATTGTTATGGTTATACTATGATCATAAGTGTGAACTGGAATAATTACAATGTTGCAAGTCAGGCTTATGACATCATAATTTCTGAATATGTCCACCATTATTTTCTATGCAGGCTAGATGAATCAGATAGATACAGCATAAAGTAGCATCTCCTGTGTGAGAATTTAGTGTAATGCCTCAACCCCAGGACCCAGGTGCAAACGTAGACAAGATCCTCCTCAACAGCCACAACACACAGACATGCACTGGACAATATGTACTGCAGCCCAGTATAGACAAGAAAGGGAGAGCCCATGATACTCAGAGTAGTTGTTATAGGGAAAATTCATTAATCAGGGAAACAGCTGGGGGAGGCTGCCAGCCAGTAAATACCAGAGATGGGGTGCAGAGAAGTTCATTGCAGACAACTGCCATTTCCATTGGAAACAATATGTTCTTCTTTTGTTTCTTAACTCATGCTCCTGAAAAATCTTGACCCTTTCTTTGTGTGCTAACTAAGCTGCTGGAAACTCCCTTGAACAAAAACTCTGAATTTATTACTGACCTGGACTGCTGAAACAAGAATGGTAACTGACTGCTAAGCTTCTGTAAACCTTGACTGTGGCCACTACTACAGACTCTGTTTAAGGACTGTCAACAGTGGCTGGCTTTCTAAACAGCATCTGAGGATGTGTGAGAAATTCATTCCATTGGAGATTTACCTGATCCAGACAAAACATGGAAATGTATATAGCTTCTGACCTGTAATCCTCACATTTTTGGACTTGTAATGGATTCTATGGGGGGGGGGGAGAAAAAAATTCTTTCAATGATTCATACCTATTTGAAAAATATCTCCCCAAAAGTGCACAGGGTACTAAAATGCACATAAATATGCTTTATATTACTCCATTGATGGAAACATGCACAGAAAAATAGGGAAGAACAGGGAACTGATACATAATTTACTCCCCCAAAAAATCACAAAAACGACTTTGCAAAAGGAGGGAGGTTGCAGGAATGGACTTGACAGCTCTGCTCCATCCCTCTTCCCATCCCAATTACCAACTCTTTTGGCTCTCTTGGTGTTTTTGCCTGGTGGGAAATATAGTACCACTCCCCATTTTATGTGTATACATAATATTCATTGACATACCTTTAATGCCCTCCTCTCCAACACAGTCTATCGCACAGAAATGTTTGTAAATTTCTCCTTTCCTCAGAGCTCAATGAGTTCCATCACTGGAATCTTAGCTTTTTTTAAAAAAAAAAATCTATTCCATACTGTAGTAAACCTAAATGACAAAAATCATCAAGCATATGTTGCCTAAGCCATATAAATATGCATGTATGTTAAAGACGTGGCAGCAGGCAGGTGCACAGGAAATCTTCATAAAGTTAACATCTACTGCAGTGGTAATAAACTGATGTTCTCTATTCAAATACTAGTTGGGTTTTTTGCAAACATTTTGCCACCACTGTGCTGTTTTAAGCAGCTCTGCTAATACTCAATAGCATCAAGCTGGCTTCTCTCTGTCTCTCTCTTTCCCTGTAACAAAGAAATAGAGGGAGTTTATTAAAGTATAAATGCCATTTTCATCTTGCAGCATTAACTGTGTTGTGCGTATCCCAAAGGTACTGAGCCAGTCAAAGCAAACAGCTGTGCCACCTACTTGCAACAGTTGTACACCCACCACAATGCACCAGTGGGAGGAGCAGGTTAAAGAAAGCCATAAAGCTGATAGTGTACCTCACTTAGCAGTTTTCTTTCTAGCTCGAGGGAAATTTCATCCCTTTCGAGAATAGGCATCGTATGCAGAAAGCTCATCGCGCTGAGGATTCTTTTGCAACTCCTCTCCTATAAACCACCTACTGCATTTTTATGTTCCACAATCACATGCACCAAAATAATGTTTAGCAAATTAACATCAAGCTAAATAAAAGGCATATCAACCAACTTAGCAGGCAACATTATGTTCTTCGGCATGGAGGGAACTTGTGTTATTGCTCAACTAAGTTTCTTGCTGCTTCCTTGGAAAAGCCTGGTTCCTTTTAGAAAGAAACATTATGTGCAACAAATTGAACATGAAAAGCAATTATGTATCATCAGTAGCAATGGCCCAAATGGAAATACCGGAAGAAATATTGTTAGAGCATGTCCAGATGGTGGATTTTTGACAAGGGACAGTTAGGTATCCTAATGAAGAATACCTTCATTATGCTGCCAATGTATTTTTCAACGCTTCCTGCTTGCCTCACCTCTGTCTGTCCATACCTCAGCAGCAATGGCCATTGGGGGAGAGTGCAGTCTTCTTCAGTAAAAGTTGAACAATGAATCCACACAAAAACAGAACTCACTGCTCAAAGTCTGCATCGTCAGGCTCTCAGCCTTTTCATTTAGCATACAAGCCCTGAGCTGAAAGAGTGAACAGAGCACTTTGCAAATCTACAAAAATTACTTTTCTAGGCAGGGCTAACTGCAGTTCAAAAATCAAAAGTCCAGAAAATGTCCCTGGGCAAGTTCACTACTGACAAACTAAATTACACTAATTGGGCACTGTGCTCAGATTAAGCATATATTCTAATAGTGATCTCAATTCTCTGTCAGCCGTTACACAGCCAAAACAGCACTGCCCACAAACAATATCAAGAGGTGCGGGAGAACATTAAAGCACACAAAAATATTTTAAAAATCTTAAGGAAAGGAGTTGTGACTGTTGTAAATCCCTCTGAAAGCAATTGTTTTCATGGAAAGGAGGATCATAATTAAATTGATCGCTTGACTTGATGGATTGACTAGCCCGGGGTGCACACCTTGGAGCCTTCCAGATGTTGCACTGTAGCTACCATCAGCCCTCTTCAGTAACATCTCAAAGTCCACAGGTCACCCAATAGGCTTCATGTCTATCTGGAATATAAGCCTATTGACCTCTCCATAGTTAAAGGTGAACATTCTACCTACAGTACCACTTTTGGTATTGTACATCTGCAGGGAAAGCAAAGTAGAAACTAATTGTTTAGGACACATGACTACAACCACTCACACAAGGTCTGCCATTTTGCTAGTGGCATGCACAGGCACCTTGTTGCTGATTGTTGTTGTGCACTTTCAACTTATTTCTGACTTATGGTGACCCTAAAATAAACCACACCTGCATTGTTTTTAATTATTTTTTGGTGGTCAATGCAAAGGTTGGTATTCTCACCCAACACCAGACTTGCCACAGAGCTACTGCAGCCTCCCAACAAGGTGGAAGGCTGGCTTATGCCTGTGTGTGACGTTAACAGGGTGCCAGTCATTCTGTGCCTAGTAAACAGCTGGTGGGGGATCAGGGAAGCATCTGGCTATGTCCTCATAGCCAGATGCAAAATGATCATATCATCTGTCAAGACTTCCAGAAAGCTGCAGAATATCTCAGCAGATGATATAATCATTTTGCATATAGATATGGGGATATAGCCAGATGCTTCTTCAATCTTTTCCTCCTATTTTCCACCAGGCACAGAATGGCTGGGGCTGGCTGCAGTGGCTCCATGGTAAGTCTGGGGTGATATTGAATGCCCTGCTGCAGTGTAGGTCTGCATGCCAAACCACTCTCCTACACTGAGCCATGAAGTATTCTGGCCCATATTTTATCTAGGCTCCACTCCTCCCACTTTTTTTAACCAGATTCTGACAGTATAGACCTTCCTGCACTACATTGTTCTAGTGCTATTATTCCACTTTCAACATCCTATGGACTCTTGGGGTTTGCCGTTTAGGGAGGGGCTTTTAGAATTCTCAGCCAGAGAGCTCTTTGGCCTCAGTAAACTACTGAAAGTGGTCTTATAGCACTATAGCAGTGTATGGTGGAAGTGGACTTATAGCACTATAGCAGTGTATGGTGGAAAGGCCCAGTATGCATCAATGTCAACGTTTTAATTTCCCCACGATACAATGCCATATATGTACATGCACAATACTGAATTAGGTATAGAATTAGCATAGTGAATTCAGTCACTTGTGGCTGGTCCACTTGTCAGTGTATCTCTCCCTGGGTTCTATGAGGCCAACTATAACTGAATATTGCAAACATAATTGCACTTTAAATTTCTCTCTCTCTCTCTATATATATATATATTTAGATGTAATTTAACAATAATACAAAATGTATATTAAATTTCACTCACACACACACACTGTTCCCAAATTTCCACACATCCAGTGAAGTGCCAGTGCAGGACTTGATTGTAGGGCTCTTCTGCCTGTGCTGCTCAGTATTTCTGTAACATTTGGTGGATCCTTAAATCACAATAAAAATAAAAAACAGAAGCAAATACAATACAGAAATTATGCTACAAAGAATCGACCCTTTTGTTCCCTCCAGATACACAACTGAAAATACATCCACCTTATTTGAAAAGGGTCTACTCCTTATCTCTGGCAATTGCTGTTCCTTCTTCTTCTGAGCTCAACCAGGAAGTACCTCCCCTTCCTTAGAGTTTTCCTATTCACTGGGCCAAACCAAGACTCATAGGAGTTATATTAACATGTAGTACAAAAACATAGTGGGGAGAAGGAAACTATATTTGATAATAGTAACAAGAAGCCCTATTGGAATCCCAGGACTCTGATATTTGCCTGAAGAAACTGTCTGCCAGCTTTGATTTGTTGTACAGTTCTCACCCACAGATTTTTGCAAAAAGCCTATATAGTGTTATAGATGAAATCATCACCTTTTACTAGAAATCCTCGTTGGGTTTGGGTGTTGAAATGTCCCACTTGAGGTAGAGTGGGGCAAACGCTCCAACTCTGCCCCTTCCCGCGCTGGCTCCACTGCGCTCCACCTCAACAGGTTCTACATTGTACTTCTGGTCAGAGCAAGCTCCCAGCCGGAACAAGCTGAGGGATTCTAGGATTTGTAGTCCAGAAAAGTAGCTTTTCCTAAATTTACTCCCCATTGTGAACCTTCTTCATCAATTATGTGCAGGGCAAAAAGGGTCAGTGACCAGGCGCAATAGAAGATAAAGGGCTATCACACTTGTCCCCAGAGCTTGCGTACTCTTCTGCTCTCTATAGCTACACTTCTAGTTGAAGTCAACCCATGACTCCTTACCCTCAGGCCACATGAAGCTCATGGGTCTTCATTGCTGCCCCTGAACTCCTTTTGAAGCCTCCTCCTAAGCCCGCAGACCATCTCAAAAACTGTAAAAATTGCCAAAAATGGCTCAGGCAGCCAACAAAGTCAGCCTTTTAACCCCCATGCCTCCCAAGATCTTACCAAGGCCATTCCAAAATTATCTCAAAATCAGTCAAAACCAGAAGTCAAGTGACATCACCTATAGTTGTGTCAAGAGTGCCAGAGTTTCAGGGTGAAAATAGCCCCCTCTGTATTGACCACCCCTATATTAGACAGTCAGTTTCCCCACCTACACTTATCAAGTACATGTGGGGAAAGAGAAGGGAAAGGAAACGTAAAGAGAAGGGAAATTCATTGTAGAACGAATTGAACCCATGCAATGAGTACAAACCAGTTTAACAGAGCAGAGGGTCATGTTGCAAAGAGTATGCTGATTCTTCTGGTTCATAGTGCTAATAAAGGTGATCTGTAACAAAATGATGCAGTGGATCCATGGAGTCTTACAGGAATACTCCAGCCAAGCCACAATAAAAGGCTTACGTGGTACAGTGGTTTGAACAGTGGACTACAACCCCAGAGACCAGGGTTCAGTTCCCTACGCAGCCATAGAAACCCACTCAGTAACCTTGGGTGCATCACACACACTCTCAGCTCCAGAAAACCCTGAGATAGGTTTGCCTTGGGGTCACCATAAGTTGGAAATAATTTGAAGACACACAACAACAGGGCTTGCTTAGCTCTTGGAAGGGAGTGGGATTTTTAGGATGCAGAAGGGAAAAGGGTATCCATTTCTTCTTCCAGGAATATGCCTGTGCTGTGCAAGACATCCCCACCCTCCAGGATACTACTTGGCCTCAGTTTGACTGGGAATGTTTCATTTCACACTCCATGCTCCATTTTTTCCCCCTTCTTCCAACTACCTCAAATGAACTCCTAATCTTCTGTGTTCCAGCTACTCACACACACACTTATTTCATGGACTTGGTATCTGGAGAACCAGGCTTGGGAGCCACTAGCTTAAAGGAACCAGAAGTCAGGCAGACTAAGCAAATCCATGAAGTAAGTATGCAGGAGAGTAGAAGCCCTAAGCATTATGTGGGCAGGCTGGGGCTTCTGGGCTTCAAGGCAGACAGTATCAGAGGACCCAAGTTTAGGACTGGAGATTTGTGGCCCTCCACATATTGTTGCACTCCACTTCCCCACAGCTTAGACAATCTAGGCAATGGTAGGGGAGGATGGAAGGTGTAGTTCTGCAATATTTGAAGGGCCACAGATTATCTAGCTGCAGACTGTTTTTTTCTTGACAGCATGGATAGGCCAGTTTCCTGCCTCAGGTACACTCTGGGGATTCATGGATTACCAAAATACTAAAAGGGAGGCAGAGATGTCCAAACATCTATTTCTAGTTTTAAAACACAAACAAACAAACAGGGGAGCTATATTAACCAGTGCAGGGGAAACCTACAGACTATTTTAAAAATTGAATGGCAAAGAACTGTTCCTAAAAAAAGATGAATGGCTGCTTCTAGAGACTTGCAGGAGAGGCAATGCATTCCCTTTTGCAAGACTTCATGAAAACTGGGGACAAGTGGAGGGCGGCTGCAGAAAGCTGGAATGCAATTCTTTACTAAATTAGTTCTCAATGAACAATTAGCAGTTTTAGCAATTTTGTTCCCACTACAAGAAAGTCTCAGAAAACTGTCCAATTTTTTAAGTCTATTCACAGTATGAGATTTCTTCTGTAAGAATTCACAGGTGTTGGAGTGGGGTTTGCACAGAAAATAGCATGTTATGTGCAGGGAACAGCATTTTCAGCCCAGAATATAATATTTCTATGCAGACAACACATGTGAATTTTATTCAGAGTGAGTCCCCAACTACAGCATTTTCTTCCCTGAAACAAAAATGTTGGCATAGAAAATAAATTTTTGCACCTAGTATTTTCTGTGTTGAAAATGTGTTTCTTGCTGGGGAAAAACAACAACATGCAAATGCCATGCAGAGTAAGACCCAAATTGCAAAGATTTTCATCAGTCCAGGACTTTTCTTGTCAGATCTTAATATTTTCAAATATTCTGTGTGTTCATAGCACAAACAGACTTTGGGACTGCCTGTCACCCTAGGGCCACATTTTACCCACTCCTGCCCAGGTACTTGTCCATTTTTCTGTATTTCTTTTTCTTTTCATTTCCAAAATGATATTCAGCTTACCTAGGGAGCCTGCTATGTGTATAGAAGCCATTGCTTTCTTTAGGAGTGGTCAGATTTCACCTAAAACTGCTAGGCATCATTCAACCCCCTGAGTTTTCCATGCAAGGGAAGGATGCTAATAATGATACATAGACAGGTTTTATACAGTGCTATTAATATTAAAGGCATAAAAAACATTCCTACAACTAGTGGTTGAGGGGACAGGATCTGCATATCAAAGAATTTTTAGGCCCTGTAGTCCTGATAACGGTGAGAGAAATAAGTACCACACAAACAGTACTGGGTTTTCATTTTTTTAAAAAACCTCCTTAACTACAGCATGATTAGTTGTGACTTTCCTCCTGCCTGTTCAGTGTAATTAACCAGGGCTTTATCTTACCATTATCCTTGTATGCATTAGGGACTTAGTTTAGGAACATACTCCTCACAGGATTCTAATATACCCTTATCTCCTTGTACTAATTGAGTTATCTCATATTGTCACACAGGAAGCTACTGCAGAAAAGATACGGCAAAGGGAATTAAAACGGTTGTGGCTTAATGTTTCTGCTCAAAGCATGTTAGCCAGGTGAGTGACTGATCAGAACGACACAATCCCTTTTGTTTCTCTGCTGGTCCAAACCCTTAAGAAGATATTTAGAAGTATCCTGTACCATATAGCACAACCATACTTAACAGCTTTATTCATACATTAGGACCAGGTAGCTGATTATCCCCAAATAAAAACAAAAAAATTTTTTCTCATTTCTTGCCCCTTTAGTATCATTAATATCCGTTTTACAGTTATATACTAATGGAATATTGGTATTTATATCTTAACTTTGCTCTAATACGTTTAGCTTACATAGCTCAACCTCACAACAGGCCTGTGAAGTGGGTTAAGCTGAACGTTACCCAAAGCTTAATAGGTGAGTTGGACATGGGTTTCTTGTAATCCTTATTCAATGCCCTAAGCGCCACTCATCAGTCCTAGCACAGTATTCTAGCTAACATATTATACTGGCTCTCATTAATCAATATATTTATGCATTGGTTTAAAAATGTCTAACTCACCTTTCAGGACACACTGTCATTACAAGGACAGACGTTTAGCAAAAGAAAAGCATTTTTAAAAACATAAAAATATACCTATAGGGGGTGGACAAAATGAGGGCATTGCACACACCAAACAAGAATTCTGCCCCCCCCATAACATTTTTCTTCATTCTCCAAATTTCTTGTGTTACAGTCACTTAAAATTTCAGTTTGGCATTTAGCAATACAGATTAGGGATCTAAAGCAAGGGGCAGGCAAAGTTACCAAAAGAAGGACACAGGAAATACAATAATTTTAGGTGTGAACAATTTTCATTATCTCACATGTAGGGAATGAAGGAAAATGTCATAGGGGACAGAATTCATATTTGAGGGGCCAATCCTCCCCATAGCTACACCCCTGCCACCAGAAAACAATGAATAAACATCAATTTTCACTTTAATCATTAATAAAAACCATCAACAGCAATACAATTTCCCAAGTATGAGAAACACTGATAGAAGAAAGATACGTTTAGAATATTCTTAGAAACAAGCAACAACAAAATCATAGAGCTTGAAAAAGTAAATTTTGGGACTAAACTCTTAAGAATACCCTAAACAACATGGATTTTTAAAGAGCTGTAGCCCCCTAAAAGTCCATATCGTTCCTGGTTCTGGGGCTGGAGTGCCTATGGTATGGGGCTGCCACTGAAAATCCCCCTATCCCTGGTATACACTGACCTAGTAGCGTTCCCTGGCTAGAGAGAACAAATCTGAGAGAGGATATACCTGGAGAGAACATACTCACATCTTGGTGAGCGAAATAAGGCCATCTTTAAGAGTAGCCTCATATAGGCCATTTCCGCACTAGCCTGTTCTAGCGCTATGACTCTACTTTCAACATCCTCTGGAATCCTGGGGTTTGCTGTTTCGGGAGAGGGAAACTGCAAACCCCAGGATTCCAGCGGAAGTTGAAAGTGGAATCATAGCACTAGAACAGGCTAGTGCGGAAATGGCCATAGAGATGGGAATGTAAAAAATAGTCACTGTTCCCCTTCATATGCACATGACAGGTAGGCAGAGTTTCCAGGCTCTGTTTTGCAACTGTGGCTTAAAAGAAGGGGTGTGATCAGCCCTTCAGTAATTTTGTCTAGGCCCTTTGCCTCTGCTACCAAGTCAGCACTTCCTGCCTTGATCCTGATGGCCCCATGCATCCAAACCCCCCTATTTTTCCCCAGTACTTAATTTTGTTGCTTCCGGCTCCCCAGTACTTAATTTTGTTGCTTCTGGCTTTTAGATGCACCAATGTTATACATTCAAATATCCTCCACCTGTCCCAGTTTGGAAGGGACAGTCCCAATTAATCCTCTGTTGCCCCATTTTTTTCAGATGCTTTTAAAATGTCCCACTTTCTTTCTCCTCCTCCACTTTCTCCCTCTATCCTTAGCTTGCCTCAGTTTCTGCAAACTGAATCCAAACTACAAAAGAAGTCAGAAGAGGAGCAGAAGGGGATATAATCTTGTAGGTTCAGGCAAAAAAAAAACTGCTGCAGCTTGTCCTAGCTTGCGTGTTCTTCCTCATTAATAGCCTTTGACATCTTCAACAAACTGTGGTGTTGCTAAAATTCTTCTTGCATATGTGTTCCAGTTTTCATCTCTGAAATGCTGGAGGGTATGCAGTCACAACACACATACAGATGCCTTTGTGCTGAGCCAGAGAGACCTTCACAGGATTGACAAACTGAGGCCCAGAAGTCTGGAAGGGACAAGATTAGCAGAACTTCCCAAAGCCCAGCAGTCTGGAAGGGAGATCAGGGCTTGACTGTGTTGCATATGTTTTTGTCTTTGGGGCATAGCAGCCTTAAATCCCATATTTTTCCTTCTGGTGACAGCAAGAAGAGTGAGCACTAGCTGAGCTCACAAAAAAAATCCACAAGAATTTGGCCCTTTCTGCAGCTTGCTTCCTTGCAGTGGCGTCCAGTGGTGATCCTGGCAGCGGCTCTGCCAGAAAGGGAGTGCAATGCCAGTGCCCCCCTCCGCATGGAACTGACTCCCTGCAGAAGGGAACACGATGGACAAACGGCTACCTCTGCCTCCCTATAGCCTCCCTATAGCCTCCAGATGGTCTCTGTGGTCCTCTGCCTCTCTCTCTCTCTGCTCAGGTGCTACATGTTAAATTAATGATACTGCCACCTCCATGTGGTAAGCCAGCCCTACATTTTTTTTAAAAAAATGCTTTTAAAATAAATAATTTTTAAAAATATAAAGTGTGGTTTGCTCTTCATCATTTCAAATCCTATTCAGTGACTTAATCAGTAAAGAAATAATCAAATAGTGACTGGATGGTGACTAAGACAGAAAGAGAAAATGAACAAGCTCAACTACTAGCCTGTTATTTGATTGTCATATGTAATGTCGCAGTTCTGAAGGCATTGGAGCTCTGCCAGGAAAAAAAAAGTTGGCTTCTGTACACCTACATGAAAGTAGTTCTGAATATATATATATATATATATATATATATATATATATTTTAGAGATCTTTTAAAATCAAGTCAGAGACTCTCAGCATTTCAAGTGCTGGGACTTTGCGAATCCACCAAATATCGTATCATCATGTTGTCATTTATTTTCAGCTAAACTTTGGCCCGTGTTGACAGAAAGACAGGGTTTTTTTCCACCTACATTAAACTAGGCAGCAGAATTGCTTAGAAATATATCAGGAATGAAGAAGGGGATGTCACAAAGTACTCTGTGTCCAGACTTTTGACTCTGATTTCATGACGATCCAAGAGAAGAACTCAGCTGTGTTATTCAGGCATTCCCCCTTTGTACACTTCAGATCTTGCGGTAGTTTTCAAAGAAGTAACCATGTTAGTCCCTTGCAGCATAAAAAGGAGGAAGGGAGAGGTGAAAAAAAGAAACATGGCAGCCCCTTTAAGAATAACTGGTTTTTAATTTAGCATGAGCTTTCATGGATTTAAACCCACTTCTTCATAGTACATACTAGTACTAAGGCCTCAAGTATAAAACATATTTATACAGTTGTGGGAGTGGGATAGAATGTAATAAGATCCAAAGAGATGCAAATCATGTCTCCCCCCATATTTTCAAAGGGCTAAGTAAGGTGACACAGGCCTTTCTATCTTTACAGTTGTCAGTTGGTGTTGATGTATAGCCAATAAATCTGTTTACCAAAAGTTATTTTTCCTGGGTTAAAAACTGTCTGTGAGAAGATTCCTTTTGTTATATGTCCAGTAGCAAGGACTCTTGTATTGATATATGTAGTGTACCATGAAGCCATTGTCTTTGTTCATGCCCCTGCTAATTGATTGGCATTTGTGAAAATAACTGAATTCTGCTGTTTCTCTTTCTAGCCTTCCTTTGTAATTTCTGTGTTCAAGGACTGCAACCTGTAAATCCCTTACTATATGTCCTGGAACGTTGAAGTGTTCTGCAAGATCCTATGTAGATTTTTTTGTCTTCCATCCCAGCTGGCACCACCAACCTCCAAGCAGCTTTCCTTGTGACCAAAATTTGAATTGTACTTATAGTCCTGCCAACCAAGCAGGCAGGCAGGGATTGCTTCGTAAATTCAACTGGCTAGTGCAAACCCAGAACTATTTACTCCTTGCTCCCAGAAAAGGTAGCAGTGAGTTAAATCAGATCTACTTCTTTATTAATTTTCTCCAAAATGTAGAAACTATGGGAATCTACACTGAGCTAATCTCTGTTGTTTTTCTTGCTGTTCCTATTGTTATTCCCTACCTTATCTTTAACATTCCTATTCCAGCTCCCTTCAAAGTAGCATGAATCATTTTCCATACCACTTTTATCCTCACAATAACCCTGTAAGGGAAGCTAGGTTGAGAGGCCCAAGTTCAGCTTCATAGCCAATGGAGTTTCATAACTGAGAGTTGGAACCTGCCTCTCCTGCTACCTCACACAGGTTCTCTCAGTCAACATTTCCATGGAGGTGTAACTCTTTGTGCTTAGATAACAGAATCCAATACATATGTAGGTGATTCTCTGGTTTCAATCCAAGGAGGAATCACCATATATTTTCTCCCCATCTTTTTACTGCCACACATAGACCCACATACAGAGAAAGTCCTGCTTGAGCTAAAGTCTGAGTACAATGTCTGTGAATTGGTGAAGCAGGAAGGCCTCTAAGGCAGTTCTTGTCCCTGCCCCATTTCACTGAACCAAATAAACAAGGCAACTGGTGGCTTCTATGTCACTGGGATGGTCCATCTACTCCAGCATTTAATGAGAACTGTGAAGGAACAATCCAAGGTTCTAAGCTTTGTGTTCACAGTTATTTCAGCACCTTAGATAGGTCCTTTAAAGTTTGAAGCTCACTGCAGGTTCTCCACCTCCCTTGGACGGAAGCCATCCATTGCCATTGCCAACACACAGGAGAAATTACTCTAGGGAGGTCCATTTCTCCGGATGATGGCTCAGATTTACTTTCTTCCCATGGTCTTTCTTCTCAGACCACACTCACACTGCTTATGAATAGGAATAACTTTATTCTTAATAAACTAGCAGGAATCTATGGCATACCACCCCTATGCCACACTGTAGAGTTAGTGAAAAACTCCCGGCAGCTAAAGATAAGATACTTGCTTTGTTCACATTTTGCTACGTCCATTTCTCAACTGTTGAGTCTGCCAATGGGATGTAGATCTCATCTCAGAGATCTGTGGGTTTCACAGGGTTATGTATCTTTGTATCTTAGCAAAGACAAATGGACATGAAACAAGCATACATTTGAAAAAGGTGCACAGATAAAATGTGATGAAAATAAACAAACTTGTCAGTGGTGATATGCATAAAAAGGTGTGCATTAAAGAAAGAAAAAACCTAGCAAACAGGCATACATATGCAGGAAGGGGGGAAAGGATCTCCCAGCCTCATACAGGACTGAGACAAGATGAAAATGCTAGAGGGGTTCCAAGATATACAACTAAAATGAGACTGACAGATTTTCACATCCCTACCTAAGGCCAAAGAAAGTTTGTATTAGATTCAGGCAGAAATTACATTTACAGTGATTTCCATAAAAGATAAAGTGAGGCTACCACAGGGAGCACAGGCCGCAAAGTTCACACCAACAGGGGCTCCATTTTTCCAATGGGGGCTGCCATTTTTGTTGTGCCTACCATTTATCTCTCCCACAGTGCCACAGAAACAACAAATGGAATGTTTGCCCATCTGAGTTGACAGTTCCACTTCATAACAGAGAGCTGGTCCTCCCTTCCATAGCTGCGCCTTCACTCTGAAAACAAGCTATGGACTATGGCAGCAACAAGAAAAGGAGACAACGCTGAAAGCAAACTCTTTCATCTCCTATGGTGCAAAAGTTCCTCCTCCTCACAGAGAAGATGAAAGACAGAACAGGGACTGGCAGCAGTCTGGAGAACAGAGGTATACCAGACTATGGCAGTTGACAGAAGGCAGCCTCAAGGGATTGACAGTTTCAGCAGAACACTTCCTCCTACTCTTTGCAAATTCTCCCAGTCTTTGCAATACCAAGACCACCACTGTCAATCTTTGGGTGCAATCACACCTCACAGTTCAAGTTATATTGCATACCTTGTGAACTTCTGCAGCATGAGCAACACTTCCTTGGCTGAAGAAATTTATCGTTGGACCTTTGTTGGACCTTTTTTGCTAAGGATACACTTGAAGAGCATGAAGGTACTCAGCTACAAGCACATCTTATGCTGTCATTTAAGTTTGTGCGTTTTAAAACCGGCACATGATCTTGTGTCACTCTATTGATTTCAGGTTCTTTTTTTATTCCTTTAAACATGCATCAGAGAAGGAGTAACTTTTAAGCTACCTTAAAAAGCAGGGGGATTGTAGCTTTATTTGTTTTACTTCCCCTTTTATTGAATATCTAATAACACAAATTAACGGTGAACACAACATCATTTTGGTTTGCTGGCATTATATTGTGTTGCTACAGAATCATGCCAGGTAAAATTAGGTAGGGTCTTTTTTCCATATAGCAAAGAAAGTACTAAACAGCTGGATTATTTAAGCATCTTGTGGCTTTCTGCCACAGATATTGTTAAAAGCTATTGTACTCTGTTTCTGAGTGGGCAGAGCAGGAGTAGACACATACAACCTCATTGAAAAACAGCAAAAGTATAGATTCTATTACAAAGAGGGAATGCCAGTCTTATGTGTTAATTTTTTTTATTGTTAAATGTTCCTCTCAACTCCTGGTATTAATATTCATACCAAATATGAACTATTTATTTATTATATTTGTATGCCACCTTTCTCCCAGAATGGGACCCAAGGCAGCTTCCAACAATAAATTAAAAACATTTAAAACAGTTAAAAACATTAAAAACATGAATGATGAGAAGATCCATGTACATAACAGAAGGAAAAATAAAGTTTGAGTCTCCCTTATCCAGAATTTCAAAATCCAAAGTACTCCGAAATCCAGAACTTTTGGAGCTACAACATGTACTTACCTGTACCGTATTTGTGAGGCTGGAGTGTTATCACTGTGAACTGGCCTGGCCTTTGGTAACCTTTAGATATTATTTTGGTATCATAATTCAGCCCTGCTCTGCCACCAGCCAAGTGTTTGTGAGGCCACCGAACAAGCACGAAGCTAGGCATGGCTATTATCCGCTGAGTCATATATGTTTACACCAAGGCAAGCCAGAAACTGCCAGATCTGCTTTAGGGGACCTCTCAAAACAAACACCTTCATTACAGATGCGTATTGAAACAAAGAGACCTCTGCCCCGAGAGGGCACCCTGGTGAGCTGAGTGCTTAAACTGCCAAGCTAGCCGCATCTACATACTGGCCGTACTATTGTCAATTCGGACCATAACTCAATCATGTAAATTCTGACCTTTCGGAGACATTGTCTCCAACTCAAAACTCATTGTTTTCGCCCAAGACCAGAGTAGCCTACGGTTGTGCCTTCCCCTAATAAAAAACCCCAGTTCCGAGAGCTCTTCGGACTGCTCAGCAGACTTGTGTTCGGACTGCTCCAAAGTGCTATCCCGCCTTGCTGCCGCTTCGTTCTGCGAGTTCCCCTTGGCCACCACGCCAGGTTTCCTTCTCTCCAATTGGCGCTCTTCAGGACAACGAGAAAGGTGGCATATCACCCAATTCCTCCAAAACTCTTTTCCATTTCTTATTTAGTAGTGAGGCTGTGTTTTTCTTAATAATTGTTTAATAAATATTGTTGTTAGTTTGAACTGTCTGACTACTCACTGACCTGACACTGTATACATTGGGTAAAAGATCCCCGCTAAAGTTACCCTGCCTCTCGCTAGCCAAGAGAGTGCTCCAGCTAATTTTCCCATCTTGTTGTGTGTGTTTTGGTTATTTGGGCGCCCCTCCCGGGGCCCCCAAGTCACAGGGTAACAGGAGAGAGATGCAAGGGCCTGTGAAATGATGGGAATCCATGCCTCCTACCATTTCACAGATGCTCACATCTCTCTCCAGCTGAAGAAGTAGGAGTGTCACAGCTTCAAAGGCAGAAGTGAGCAGCTGGCAGCCTTACCATTGCCACTATTAGAGTTGGCTGTAATTACTAGGTTCCGGTCCACAAAAGACTCAGATAGGAAAGACTGGGCTCCTGAAGTGGAAGCTGGGTGTGAGAGGAGAGACGGAGATTTTTTGGTCAAGATGGTCACCAGTAGTTACTGCTACTAGACCTCACTTCAGCTGGAGGTAGTGGTGGGGAAGCAGCAGCAGCCACTGCTTATGCAAAGTTTGGCTGCAAAGTCAGCCACACTATCTCCTTCCCACCAACTCTTCTCCTCTCCTCAGAGGCAGGAGAGTCAATAGAATGTGCACCTGGCGGATGGAGCTTGCCACTGCCTCCATGGCTGCCCTGTACCATTTTAAATACACATACCTTGGAAAGGATCAGTGCTAGAATGTGCAGCCCCAAGCTTTTCTCCACAGGTCCAGACAAAAGCATCTGAACAGGTCTCTGTAGACTTAAGTTGAAAATCTTACGTAGCCCTATGTTATTGGCCTTGTAATATGTCTCACACAGTAATCAGAAAAGTAATTTTTTTGGATTACAACTCCTAGAACCTCCCAGTCAGCATGACAGAGCTCTAGTCTCACACAGTGAGGCCTAGTTTATTTGTTAACTAACATGATACTCTTTTTTTTTTTTACCTGTGGGGGGTCCTGGGACCACAAAATAGCCATGGGGTGTGCATGCAGCCCATGGGCCACAGTTTTCCCATCCCTGTTTTGAGGCCTTCCTGGAGTCCTTTCACACTGCACAATAATAGTACTATGATTCCAGTTTCACTGCCATGGCAACATCTTATGGAATCCTGGCATCTACAGTTCAGAGACGAGCATTTAGCATTCTCAGCCATTGAGCTATGGTTGTTGTGTGCCTTCAGGTTGTTTCTGACTTACAATGACCCTAAGGCAAACCTATCACAGGGTTTTGTTGACAAAATTTGTTCAGAGGGGGGTTTGCCATTGCCTTTCTCTGAAGCTGCAAGTGTGTTACTTGCCCAAGGTCACTCATGGCTGACTAAGGATTCAAACCCTGATCTCTAGAGTTGTAATCCAATATTCAAACCCGTACATCCCATTGACTCACCACATAGTCCCTCCCAATAGTTGAAAAATGTACTCAAGCAACTGCAATTTAGGGTACACACTAACCTCCTGGAAGGAGGGGCAGATGAGAAGCCTTGCAATTTAATACGAAATAAGGATGAGAGGAAAAGGGTCATAGAATTTTGAGACTTGCAAGAAAAATAAAGCAGAGAGATTCTCATACCCCTGTTTCCGATTGGTAATAGTGGCATAGTTGTGGGTATGTCCTTCCTCATTTGTTCTTTTATTTGGTGTATTGATAATGTTGCTAATCCTAATATTCAGAAAGGAAATACTATACTCCACAAGGCATTAGGGAGCAAAGAGTCATGATTATTTTCTTTCCACCCTAGCTCTACATACTGTCATTATTATTGCACCAATGACTTGAGGTTACCGTAAAGATTTCTAGTTAGTCAATGATTCCCAGGTGGATGTGGCTTACCCCTTGATTAATATTTGCATCATTTAAAAATAGCTTGCACTTTTGCAACACATCAGCAGACCTCTTTTAATTTTATAAAGAACACAAATGGTAATGTAGTTATCCCAAACAAACATGCAATCCATTCAAAATGAAATTGCTCAAATTCTGTCTTCAGATGTGTAAGCATGGCCACCATTCATTACAGAAAATGGTGTCCTTCCCCCGCCTCCACACCTGCATGTTTGTATTCTGTGATCAGTACTTATGGCTCATCTTATACATGTCTGGCTTACAGATATATTGATCTAGTCTTTTGGAAACTGCTATTTTTAAAAACATTCTGTTTAAACCATGAATGCTGAAACCAGTACGCATTAATGTCAGAGCAAATCACACTGAATATAGACAAGTTACTTTAGAGAAAGCATGCATAGGTTCTGGTTAAATAGAAGCATTTTCATGTCATCAACCTTTATTCAGGTACAGGATTCTTGAGGAATTCATTCTTTATGCATTCTGATATGACCTGGGCCATTTCCACACTAGACTGTAATAGTTCTATTATTCCACTTCCAACATCACATGGAATCCTGGAGTTTGCACTTTAGGGAGGGGCATTCAGAATTCTCAGTCTAAGAGATCTTTGTCCTCAGTAAACTACAAAGCTCAGAATTCCACAGGATGTTGAAAGCGGAATAATAGCACTATAACAGTATAGTGCGAAAATTACCCCGACTAATACGCTAATTGGAACTATCAGAATTAATCAGAAGTATATGAACCCTAGAGTCTTAAAATCTCTAGGGGAAGGCTTTCTCTCAGTCCTGCTACCATCCCAGATTTGCCCGGTGAGGACTTGGGAGAGAGACTTCTCAGTGGCTGCTCCCAACCTGTGGAACTCTCTTCCACAGGAAGCTAGGCTGGACTCCTCCTTGCTTTCCTTTCATAGGCAGATAAAGACATTTCTTTTAAAGCAGGTCTTCAGTGGGTGAGTAGGAGAGCATTTTACTTATTTTATTAGCTGTTTCTAAAATGTATTGCTAGTTTTTATAATTTTATATGTTTTTTAATATTTTTAATTGTTTAAATGCTTTTAATGTTTCTTAACTTTTTGGAAACTGCCTTGGATCCCACTTTGGGAGAAAAGGCAACACATAAATTGAATAAATAAAAAAAAACTTAGATATCCAATACTTTTTGTGCTTCATGAACATTCTGAAAGAAGCATCAAGCACTGAAATAATATAAAATATATCAAAATACATTTTAAAAGCATATTTTAAGAGGCTATGCCTTTTAAAATCTATATTTGAGTGTGTATTTTTTGCAATTTTTTTAATCAAAATGCTTACATTTTCGCTGAAGAATGCCAAATACATGCAAAAGTGAGATGAGCTAGAAATAGACTTATTCACTTAATCCCATGCACAACAAATATGCAGACAATGAAGCTAGGTTACTCCTCATCCCACCTTCTATTTTTCAGTGGGCAGCCCCATTCCCAAAGCTTGTGTCTTGAATGTTGAGATCTGTGGAGAGGTGTCTATGCAAGAGCAAGTGAATGGGCAGACCAGCTAGACATGAATGGATTCTGTTACCACCATGTACTGGCCTGGACTCTGGGGAACCAAAGATATCATTTTGATATCATAATTCGGCCCTGCTCTGCCATCAGCCAAGTGTTTGTGAGGCCACTGTACAAGCGAGAAGCTAGGCATGGCTACTATTTGTTGCTCCCACCAAACCAAGCCAGAAATAGCCAGATCTGCTTTAGGGGACCTCCCGAAACAAATACCCTCACTCAATAAACAAAGAGACCCTCTGCCCTGAGAGGGCACCCCGGCGAGCTAAGTGCTTAACTGCCAAGCTAGCCACATTTACATACCAGCCATACTATTGTCAATTCGGAACATAACTCAATCATGTAAATTCTGACCTTTCGGAGGCATTGTCTCCAACCCAAAACTTATTGTTTTCGCCCAAGACCTGCCTAGCCTATGGTCGTTCTTTCCCTGATAAAAAATCCCAGTTCTGAGAGCTATTTGGAACTCTCGCCGGATCGTTCTGGACTTCTACTCTGCCTTGCTGCCGCTCGGTTCAGCAGATTCCCCTCGGCCGCCACGCCGGGTTTCCTCTTCTACAATTGGCTTCCCCAGGACTGCAGGACAGGTGGCATATCACTCATTCCCCCTTGAACTCTATTTTCCTTTTCTAGTTAGGAGTGTGTTTGTGCTTTTCTTTAATAACTGTTTAATAAATCTTAATTGTTATTTGAACCATTTGCCTCCTCACTGACCTGATGCTATAGACATAGGGTAAGAGATCCCCACTAAGTTACCCTGCCTCTCATTAGTCAAGAGAGTGCTCCAGCTAATTTTCCCATCTTGTTGTGTTTGTTGTGGTTATTTGGGTGCCCCTCACGGGACCCCCAAGTCACAGGGTAACAATTCTTCAGGCTAGGCATGAATGGATACAAGGAGCAATGGATTCAAGCTGCAGGAAAGGAGATTCCACCTGAACCTCAGGAAGAACTTCCTGATGGTCAGAGCTGTCTGGCAGTGGAATATGCTGCCTCAGAGTGTGGTGAAGTCTCCTTCTTTGGAGGCTGGATGGCCATCTATTGGAAGTGCTTTAATGTCTGTTCCTGCATAGCAGTGGGTTCAACTGGATGGCCCCTGTGGTCTCTTCCAACTCTATGATTCTATGAGTCTATGTGTCAGCGCGGGCTGAGGTCAAGCAGGGGCCGGGCCAAGGCAGCCGGCAGCCGTGTCCCTAGCAGACCTCCGGGAGGGCGGCCACAAGCAAGTGGCCAGTAACTAAGGTTCGCCTTAACAGCAGGCACACAACAGAAAAGAACGACGGGTTGCCTCACCCTAAACACAAAGCGGTTGCAGCACCAGAACGCAGGGAAGAGTCGCGGGGAAACCACACAGTAGCTCACAGGCACGGACCGGACGGGGCCAAGGCACGGGCGACAGACGCACGGGTAGCCGACGGTTGTTGCTCCGTGCCTTGCCCATCCCCGCGCCTGCCTAAAAAGGCCAGCAGCTCGGCCCGCAGCCAATCCGGGCGGAGCGCGTGGCTGGGCTCGCAGCTGAGCTACAGCTGGGAGCTCCCCGCCTCCAGGTGTTTCTCCTGGAGACGCCGGGAGCGGCGGCTGGCCTCCTTGGCTCGCCGCCGCTGCAGGAACGTCGGCGGCGGGGCGGTTGCCTCGGCCTCGGCCTCGGCCTCCTCGCGAGTAGGCGGAGCCCCGGGATTGGGCCCGGGACCCACCTCCTCCCGCGGCGCCGCGTCTGCCACGCCCCACGGCCCGGGAGCCAGGCCAGCAGCCTCCGCAGCGGCAGGCCCTCCCGCGTCGTCCACAACAGTCTCCGTCCGGCGGGATGGGCCCTCGCCGGGATCGTTGTCCGCCACAGCGTCCCAGCAGGCCCCCCCCGCAGCGGAGCCCTCAGCGACGACCGCGGGGCCGCCGCCGCCGATCGCGGCCCCCGACGGGCCTGGATCCGCGTCCTCCTCCTCGGAGGTAAAACCGGTATCGGCCTCCGCGGCACCCGCCAGCGCGGCCGCACCTGGGGCCCTGACACTATGATTCTTTCACTGTCTATATCAGCCATATTTTTTCAAGCACAAGATTGTTCCATCTAATTTCCACATCAGTTTACAATTTATTTAACATCACATAAAAATATGTACATGTTTTGAATGCAGTTTTCTCAACAGACATTTGGCAAGCCTACTTTTCTACAGTCTATGCGTTTTATGCTATTATTTTCTCCAAAGTGTGTATTTTTGTATGCTACTTTCATCATAGTGTGCATTTTTTCACCCATTTTTATGGACCAGGTGCATTACATGCATGTCAGAATATCTATGAACAATTTTCCACTTCCCTCTAAAGAGGCAGAAAAGACAAATCCTTTTTTGCAAGGAGGAAGGAATTTAGCAAAACATAGAACAGCATATGGCATGGCTTTTTTTCTATACAATTAGGGCAAGATGCATGAATTAAGAGATCCTCCCGATGTCATGTTCTTGGCACCCAAACTAGAGCAACTCATGGTAAGGAATGCTGGGAGCTATAGACCACCAACATATGAAGGCCTGCTAAATTTCCATCCCTCTTCTAGGCAGAAGAATATCGGACTGGTCATTTCACATTTGACAACCCGTATGGAGACCAGGGTATGATTTCCCACTTGACCATGGAAACCCACCACGTGACCCTGGACATGTCACACACTCTCCGCCCCAGAAAATCCCATGATAGGTTTGCCTTAGGATCACCACAAGTCAGGAATAACCTGAAGGCACATAACAACAAACAGTGAATTTTAGACAATCTGTATTTACTTTTGTGTGAACTTCTCCTGTTCCTTCATTCCATGTACAAGAGAGATCTCTAATTTGGAAGGTACCTGCACCACATAATATTAAAAAATTGGGCAGGCATGATCAACTGCCAGTGTTTTTCAGCTCTTAAAGAACAATGGATCAGAATTTTATCAAACATCATGATGAAATTCTGACAGAGAAACCATCAAGAGTAGTTTCTAGCTTCTTGTGCAATATTGTGATGGCAAATATTGTTCAATATTGTGCAAGTCTTGCATGTCAAAATATAAGATACTCATTGTCAATAATAACCACTCACACTAAGTAACTACCTCTGTTGATCTCAGTTTACAGTGAGCTGGCCTATGTTTGTATGCTCTTTCTAGAGCAACCAATTAGAAGAGAAAATGCTTTCTCTGAAGCTACATTTATATCAATTGTTTGCATGCATGAAACAACCAATTGGAACCAAAAATACATAGCAACAACACTAATGACAGCTTGGCAAAAAGCAGCTGTTACATAAAGGAAAAAGAAAATAGAAATTTGTTCCCTAAAAAAGAGGGATCCCATGAATTCATTTTATTTGCCCTTTTCTCCATGAATTTTGACATGGATCAAAATGGATTATTTTGCCCAGATACTGTAATGCAGAGTTGGACAAAGTGCCTTTGTTTTTGTAGTCCTCTAGACTCCCCAAACCCCTCTTTTTCTGGCCAAAAGAAGCCTCTGGGGGACCTTTTACACTACTCAAACGTAGTGCTACAAATCCACTTTAACTGCCAAGGTTGCATCCTATAGAATTCCTTGATTTGTAGTTTGGTGAGGCTGTAGAGCACTCTGTTTTAGAGTTCTAAGTAGTTCTCCCTAAACTGCAAATAGCAGTGGCAGTAAAATTGGAATTGTAATGTTGTTATTCTGTAGTGAGAAAAGTTTGCAGGTTAGCAATTCACCTTTTAAATAGGTTGCAGGGCATGTCTGCACTGTTTTTCAAAACCCAAAATGGATGTCTGATGATTTTCAAGGAGTAGTATTTATTTAGCATTTTGAGTGCTCCATGGAGCCCCCTGGGGGTCTCATGGGCAGAAACATGGCCACCAGATCCTCTGAACCACCCCCTGCATCTGCCAATCCCTCACATTATACCAGTATTGGCCTTACGATCAGGCAGAGGAAGACAGTTACCTCAAGTGGAAGATGCCAGATTACACAAAGGCAGCATTGGCTGTTCTTCTAATCCATTCCCCATGAGCTTCCCTGCTCTTGAAGAAATGTATGCCATGTAGCCTGCTCTTAACCCCTTCAACTAACCTGTTTGGATCCTGTCCCCTATGATTGAAGGAACATTGAACTGCAGCCCAGAGAGTTGGTGTGTGTGGAACAGGATGGGAAGGAGAAATCCACTGCATTCTTTACCACAAACCTGTCCTGGCAGGTTCCCACTTGGACATATAAGATTTTTCCTTACAATACAGCTAGTTGACCTTTTTCTTCACTTGAAGAAGAAGTAACCTCGAAGTAAAACTACGAACTGAAAACTTACTTTAAACTGCTTCCACAGAAAGGTGGAAAAGGCACCATTCCCCAGAATAGTCTGATGAAATATTTATCGATAAATGCAAAGGTATATTATCACCTATATATTTTAAATTTAATCCCTAGCATTCATCTTCACCATTTGGACACTATAACTATCATCATGTTAGACAACATTTTAGATTAGACAACAGTAAAATGAGCACTGTTGTTGGGATCACATTTAACATATGTGCGCGTGCACACACACACACACACACAAGAAAAGCAGTGTATAATCATCCAGTATTCTGAACTTTGTCTTTTGAAGAACACATAATCTGATGGCTAAATTATGGCTCTTGAACGTAGGGGAAGGGTTGTATCAAATCCCAGCTAAGCATAGCCTCCTTGTAGATGAGGGCTGAAGTTTTGCCATTAAATTCTCATGGACATGTGGCTAGATATGTGGTTAGGACATGTGGTTAGAGAATCCATTAGATTCTCGTGGGTATGGATTATGGGAGGGCAGCATAAAATTAGAAGAATAATCAAATTACATATGGGAAGAAATTAGATAAAGGACGGTGGAGGGTGTTACCCATGTAATATAGGATATAAATGAATTTTAATAATAGTGGTTTGGGTGGAAACTAATTTAGTTGAATTTAGATCCCACTGAAATAAATGGGACAAGTTAGTGATAAGTCCCATTGATTTTACACTATACAACTGTTGAAGATCATTTGAGGCTGAGTGTACTATATGTTCATAACTACTAGACATCAGGTACGTAGCTACATAAGACAAACCTGACTTATTACGGGAAGCCCACACCCAAAATATTATCACTTTCACCTACTGTTATTTTGCAGCAAACAGTCATGAAAGACTTGCTGCCTACGATCCCGGAAGTCATAGAATCATAGAGTTCAAAGAGACCCCTGGGACCATCCAGACCAACCCCCTGCCATGCAGGAACACCCGTCAAAGCATTCCCAACAGATGGCCACCGAGCCTCTCCTTAAAAACCTCCAAAGAAGGAGACTCTACCATACTCTGAGACAGCATATTCCACTGCCGGACAGCTCTGACCGTCAAGAAATTCTTCCTGAGGTTCAAGTGGAATCTCCTTTCCTGCAGCTTGAATCCACTGCTTCTTGTCCTAGTCTCTGGAGCGGCAGAGAACAAGTCTGCTCCCTCCTCAACAAGTAGTGTATAGCATAATAATTAATCACCATTGGTGGCCATTAGTAGCCCTCTCTTCCATCATTTTGTCCAATTCTCTTTTCAAGCCATTCAAGGTGGCAGCAAATTCCATAGTGTTAAATATGCTGTATAAAAAAGTACTTCTTTGTATCCATCTTAATTCTCACACCAATAAGCTTCATTGTCACCCTACTACTACTATGGCAGAAGTGAGGGGCACAATATCTCAGATCTATGCCATACTATTTGTCCCAATTAAACTAGACCCACTGAATTAATGGGAATTTGATGAATCAACATTTTGTAAGTTTCATAAATTCAATGGGTTTAATCTATTTGGAACTACCAATTGGATTTTGACTTAAATTCACTTTTCATCATCCCACCCCTAGTCTTTTATGTCTCCTCCCACAGCATTACTCTCTTTCTTTTAAGATTAAAAGAGCAACTTTTACTTATGGAGATTCATTCCAACCCTCTAAACGTTTGGGCTGCCTTTTTCATCACCTTTGTAGCATAAGGATATTTGTTGACTCCCTCACTGTACATTTTTTTTAAAAAAATCCCACCAGAATTTTACGCATATTTTGGAATGCATTTTATATTTTTCTGCTTGCTTGCTTGCTTGCTTGCTTGCTTCCTTCCTTCCTTCTTTTCTCTTTTTCCATTTCTTTCCCAGACCTGGGATTCAAGGCTGCTTGAAAAAATTAAAAGATGTAGAAGTTTTCATCATACAAAAATTAAAATATGTCTAAAGCATCAGTTGAATAAAAAAACATTTCACAACTATGGTGGGAATGTGAAAGTGTATTGAAATTTTGGTGGTTAGTTTTTACAGAAATTAAGGAAATAACAAATCAAAATATACAGTTAAATTCTAAGGTAGCCTTGTTATCAATATTTGATAAGGAACAAAGTAAGTGGCCAACAAGAGAATTAATTTCTATTTTATTAACTGCAGCAAGATTAAGGATAGCTAAAGAATTGGAAAATAAAGCAAGATACTCACTTAAATGAAGGGTATAAAGACGTATGGGATATAGTTATTAATGAGAAATTGATTTGTAATATCAAAGTAAAGGAGAGAGAATTAAAAAGAGACATTTTTATAGATACTTGGGGCAAATTTATTGATTATGTATTAATAAAGGGGAAAGGAAGTAAACCAACTGAATAATCGCTATAGTTTTAGAAGGGGAATGGAACTTCCTAAAGGGAATGAAAGTGGTTATACCTCTAATGGTCCCAGTGGTGGGGAGCACTGATTTAATTGTAGAGTAGATTAAGTTTAAGAATATAGAGTATATAGCCGTTTGTTAGTATATGTTTATTATGTGTTTGGTATTGTGTTATGTGTTTTGTAATGTCATGTATTGTTATGTTGTTAAATAACCAGTAAAAATTTTTAAAAATGCCCTTTTTAAAAAAAAAAAAAATCAGTAAATATAGACAATACAGAACATTATTAAAGGGCCTTTCCACATAACTGTGTCCTGTCACAACAAAAGTTGTCAGCTTCCTACAGAAGGACAGCAGGGAGGGCACTGGTCTAGCATCTCTAGGAAGGGAGGTCCAAAGCCAGAGAGCAGCCACCCCAAAGACTCTCTTCTGCGTTCCCACCAGATGTTCCTCAGGGACAGAAAGAAGGGTTTCCCCGAAGACCTCCAAACATGGGTAAGCTTATATGGGACAATACAGTCCTTCAGATAATCTGTTCGCTTTTTTTTTTAACATATTTTCTGTTTTTAGCAATGCTCCTTTCCCACATGAACACACGGTTTTTTGCGCACATTTTCTTCTCTGAAGTCGCAAGCCTTAGAAATGTATGGGTTTCTAAGGCAAGATGTGCTTCATCCTGTTGCCAGCCTCAGAAGACATGAAATTAATATTTTTTTGGTTGGGATTGAAAACCAAATGATTTTGCCCATAGTTTTATTTTTAACTTGGATATGTTCTGGACAATCCTTCATGTAAGAATTATCCCCTGCAGATTGGGATACACAACCAATCTGTCTGTGTGGGATGAGAGACGTGAGGACGTACAATTCATTCAGTGGCAGCTGATAACTCCCATGTTAGTGGGGCAATGAATCTGCTCTGCATTTTATTTTGGTGATAGGATTCAGCACACTGGATAGCTCCTTTAACCCAGAGTAGATTTGTGGAGGTGGGAGCTGGCAGCCGCTGTTGTAGTCATGAGCACATGCTTCATCCATGACCACAGCTGAAAGACAAGTGTTGACAACGTTCACTTATTTAAGAACGCAAGTATGGATGGTATCTTAAACTAAAACCATAATCATTTGCTATAGAAATAAGCTTAGGCATATTTGACTACTGATCAAAGAGTTTATATCCCAAAGCCAACTATACATCTAATATGAGAGGAGCACACACTGTTTATGAATACATTGTGACCAAGAGAAGGCAAAGGAGCTTCCTTGAGAAATACTTTAATTATGTTCTCAGTGTCTGTGTCGTACATCTAAATAAGATTTTTTTATGTTTTGTATCATTTTCTAGTTTCTGCGAGGTTCTCCTGGGACATTAAAATAACTCATTTGTTACACCAGAGTTATAATCTGCTAGTATTTCCCACTCTAAATCCTGACATTGAACAGCTACTATTATTAGCAGTTCTAAATTACTTAATGGTTAGAGTGGTAGCAATGTTTCTGAGTGTGAGGTAAGCATGCCATCCATTCTGTTGCATTTGATATTTTAGATCAGATCGCACTCACACTGTAAGCTGGATAAGCAAATAAATAAGCAAATAAATAAATAAATAAAATTCTGACCTTAACTCTTAACGTTTCTTTTTTAAAAAAATCACTTCTGTTCAGATGTCTAATATTTCTGTTTTCTGTGAATAAATAATTTTTCTCTTTTTAATTCCATAACCTCTTCAGAGCAGTTAAAATTATGTTAAAAAACTCATTAACTTTGACGAGATATTGATGATGCCAGCAGTTAATTATAAGCCAGCTGGTGTTATGGCAAAAATGAAAAAAGTTAGACATTACGAGTTTGCTTTTTTAAAAAGTAAAACCACATACTATTGCTTTGCTAGGCAGTGATAAGTATGCTCTAATCCTGCAATAACTTGAGAATGAATTTAACATTAAACAGAACATTCCCAGCAAATCTCCTCCTGCACAAGGGGACTATTAAAACACAGGAGTAATTTAGTCCATTAGAATAATCACTTGGGAAGGGGTGGGCAAAGGTCAACGTTGTAGTTAGGGAGCTAAATTTGGCATACAAGTAGTATCAATAACGTTTGGTTAAAATTCCCACCAAATAGCAATAATTTTTGAAAAATATGTCCACCTTCTTATATTTTCTGTGGTATTACTATATTCTTCTACTCATATGTAACTGTCAGATCTACATGCTTTATGAATATTAATAAATAAGTACAAAAACAGTTTTTCCCACATTTATGTTTTCTTTGCTGTTTCCAAATATTCCATAATCGTGAGCAGTCATTAAAATGGATGCAAGAGCACAAAACAAATCATCATAATGGACAATGATGTTTGTCTTCTAAGTAAACATTGAAGTGATGACAAGTTTGTGACCTCAACAAAGGAAGAAGGGCAGGAACTTTGAGACTCTTCTATGATCCAAGTCACACTCACAATGATGGAATACATCAACACTTGGAAGGCACCAGCAATCTCACCTTACAAGTCAACTATGCGAAGTAATTCACACATAAGAAAGCTGTAGCTGTTCCTGTGGCAGGATATACATCAACAGACAGGCGTATAGAAGTGCCGGTTTCTACATCGTATTTAAGGACCTCAAAAAAACCATTTGACTTCAAAAGGCAACACTTGTTTTGTGAAGATGAAGTTGATGTGTATGCTAAGAGGAAGAAACTGGTTCAGTGAAGAAGAATACACGAAGTTGCAATCAGATGAAAGACACCATCAGAATCAGAACTGAGAAGCGCAATGTTAACAACAGGCAAGGAGTTTATTTTGTATGATGACTGTGTTTTGATTTTTTTATTCCAATGCAGGAAAAGGAAATGTTATTGTAAGTGTAACACAAGATTCAGTCCTACTGTATTAGCACCAACTTCAGCTTTTACGTGAGACAGCCAACATGTTTTCTGTGTAAAACATTCCCAGTTCAATCCTTGGTACTCCATTTAAAAGGGACACGTAATAAATGATGTTCAGAATCTCTGCCTGAGATTCTACGGATCTGCTGACAGTCCAAGTAGACAACATTGGCCCGCATAGTCTAACCAAAGGTAAGCCACTGTTGCCGCAATCCTTTCGATCAGCTATATGACTTCACAGAAAACATTAATGAGTGTCATAGTCTCTTAACAACTCTTACCAAAGTGAGCCAATTTCTCAAAGAAGGTGACTTCCATGTTACACAGAAATATGGGTATACAAGCTGCAAGAAGATTATCACCACGGCCTTGAAATATAAAAGGAAACAGTGTCTCTTACTGAAATGAGCAAAATCCTTATCCATGTTATATAAATCAGAGAGAAACAGTCATTCTATTGATGACCACCACAGTATATAGTTGAGACGACTGCTACGAAAGATTATCTGGCCAGCAATACTTATTTCTGATAACTATCCATCACATGAAGGAATGTGGATTGATGGCAGTGACAGTTTCTGACACACTACAATTGGTAATCTAGAGAGTGGTGATGGAAGGTAAAACGTGATGACACTGATTAGTGAAAGCACAAGTGTAACACCATTGAACATGCAGTAATATCAACTCCTTCTCCAAATGTGTTCCTATCTCCAATGCAAATTGGGCTTTCAGTGATGCTACACAGATGGTTTGGTTCAAGACAGCTAATTGACATGCTTCATAACCTTGGTATGTGCTCAGGATATGATGAAGTGAGAAAGTGTGAGCTGTTAATGCTCTTCAATGCCCCAGTTACTGTCTAACCAAGCGCATTTACGTGTTTGATTCTGACACAAATGTTTGCACCTTAGATGGCTTTGGAACATTTCATGCTATGGGAAGTGTTCAGCATGTCAAGCCAGGAACTACTGTGAATGTTGAGGAGAAAATTGTGCGTGTCACATCCAAATCTAATGAATAAACCATCAGCAACCACAGTTAAAAGTTTATAAGAATCTTGAAAACCAAGAATTCAAAGGTTTATAATAGAGGACATGTGTGCCATTATAGAACAAAAGCTGGAAATACTTCACCTGGTCTGATTACTGGAGACCCTATAATTGTGTGATATCACTGTGAACTATCTTTTCTCTTCTACTTAGAGTAGCAATGAGGGAAATTCAGGCTTTTCATGTTCATGTCTTTCATTAATCTGGCTTCATGTGTCCTTCTTTTAACTAATGAGCAATGTTGCAAGCATGGAAAAAATAATTGTCCTGTCAACTTCAACTCGGCTAAGGCAGAACTCATTTCAGCAATTGGATCACTGGATTAAATCTGTTTAGGTTTCTCATGGGTGCTAAAAAATTAGAAAGCAATGGTAATCTATGTGAAATACTGCAGTAGCTTATTGCTGTTTGATTCTGATATTCCCAAAAATGGACAAAACAGCGTTAATGATCATAATGGATACTATGGGCCACACACAGGTAACTTGTCAGAGATCACATCTTGCCTGTATTTTGAATTTTTGCATCTTTGATCTCATTTCTAAAGATATAGACTGAGGTATCTGCATACTCTGTCAAATATCTAGTAATATTACGGCAACCAAAAAATCAATAGTAGTCAAAATCCAGTATCAACAAAAGGCAAGAAAGAGAAATGAGGAATAACAAACAGAAATCTACAAATTTCTCTTTTGTCTCATTTCTCATATCCCTGAGTACAAGTTTACTTTAGCCTATATTCATATCAGTTTGAAAATGCAGCAGAATTTGTTGAAAAAGATTACCACAAAACTTCTGCACAATTGTGTGCACATTTTTGTTACTATACATATTTCATACATACATGCCCTAATGTGCACACTTTTTGCAAGCATTTCTCCAAGTGCATACAGGTACACCCTTATTCTTAATATGTGCATTCTTTCATACATTGCTTTTTCAGGCGCAAATTAGATTGCAACATACTGAATTGTTCCCAGAACATCAAACTTCCTCATCAAATGATAATTTATTTTTGAACCAATGCATTCTATTTTATTGTATAAGGTGCGTATTATGCAATTGGCAATTCCATACAGTCTGATTAATAGTAGATAAATAGCAGACAAACAGACAGACAAGCTGATACAACTATCACTAAAACCTACCAAGTCCAAATTATCATATATTTCATAAAGTTTATGTTTAATTAGTTTTTCATGATTTAAAGCTGGAAGAGCTTTTGGTGTACCTAAAAAATAGATAAGATTTTTTTTAAAACTAAGAATATGGAAAAGCATGTGTGTATGTACTATCAGACACCAAGGAAAGTAACTGCCATTTCATTTGAAATAGAAATAGGTTTTAATTAAATATTATTGGTACTGTACTCGTATACCAATTTACAACCTGATAACAGTTATGTTAATCTTTACCCTACAATACAACTGGATTTATTTGGGAAATCAGGTCTCTTTTAGTTTACCACTATGTTTTCAGTCTGCCTTTTTTCAACATGTGGTTATGACTTACAGCATCCTATATGGTCCAGGTCCCATATAAGCCAGCCTGAGCTCTATGATCCTTGGAGGAAGTCTTTCTCTTGATCCCAGTATTCTCACATATACATTTAATGGGAACACAGAAGAGGGCCTTCTCCGTGGCTGCTCCCAGACTATGGAACCCCTTTCATAGTCTAGTTAGATCAGCTTCCTTCTTTCACCAGCACATGAAGACGTTTTCATTCCAGCAGGCTTTGGAGAATGAATTACTTTACAAGAAAAGGATTTTTCTTAGGTTAATTTGTTGTAGTAGTTGTTGTTGTGTGCCTTCAAGTTGTTTTCAACTTCTGGTAACCTTAAGGCAAACACTCACAAGGTTTTCTTGGCAAGATTTTTTTCAGAGAGGTTTTGCCTTTGCCTTCCTCTGAGGCTGAGAAGAGTATGAGATGCCCATAGTCATCCAGTGGGATTCCAAGACCCAGTAGGGTTTCCAGAGTCATAGTCCAACATTCAAACCACAACAGCTTGCTGGCTTTCTTCCTTTCTTAGGTTACTGTAATACTTTTATTCTTTGCTTTTAAATCAGTGTTTTAAATGGTTTTGATTCTGTAGGCAGTTTAATACCATTTTAACCATAATTTCTTGTATGTTTTCAGCATTATGTGTTTTAACTTATGTTAAACTTATGTTGTTTTTATCTTGCACTATATCACCACTATACCACATTGTTCTATATCCCATCCCCTTGCAGGCACTTTTAAAATCTAGGAAGGACAATGGTTACGCATACATGATGTCAATCTCATTCCTCTAGAATGGTGTTCTTGTGCTTGGGCCTTTTTTTTAATTGAAGGTAGTGACAACAAAGCAATAGAGAAGAGCGAGTCGGCATAGGCTGGAGACATAGGGTACTGTTGTCTGCTCTGGTGTTGTTGTAATCCTACAAATCCCAGCGAAAAAATGACATGGTTGGCCATCTGGAAAGACTGTACACACAAGGGACTCATGAGTTCAAGGTGTATACCCACCACTTTATTTATATTGTGACATGCACCTCAGTTATACACCAGCAATCCATAACCCTTCCATCTCCTTTCCTCCTTTTTTCTGTTACATAAGTGTAATTATTTTGGTTTTCCCCCTTGGAAAAAAAAATCTGATGATCTGAGAGAAGAGGTCAAGTGCCTTGTAATTCTAACACAGGCAATCTGCAGAAGGGGTGGTAAATGTGATAATGATGACAGAGTCAGAAGGGAAAGTGTGAACGTTGCTGTTACTAATGCTGAAGATTACATTGCTGGGCAAAGCGTGTATAGTAGACAGTTGTCTTACTTGTTCTTCTTTCTCTCATACGGCCCTACTGCCTGCACTAATCCTAGCTATTCTATAAAAGCACATAACACCTGTGTGCCAGAGACTTAAAGACATTTGTAATCTGTTGCAGATCTATTTGGAGAATGTGCTAACTGTCAGTTGCTTGATGTATGGTGGGTTGGTGGGAAAAAAGATGACTGACTGATTCCATAGCAGAAGCCGTCTTTAATTTCCTCTGGGCTTTTACCCTTTCAATCAAACGCAGGTCTGACCCCACACTATTTTGGGTAGTAACGTCAAATGTTGAAAACTTAATCCTCCTTTTTGTGTAAACTTGACAGGCTGCAGTATCCATTTACCTGTCTAATATTTTATAGCACCCACCGATTCTGGCAACTTAAGTATTTTCAAGACATGAGTGCCTAATATACCAACAAATAATGACAACTAGCACATCAACGAAAGGAGGACTTTAAAAAAAAAATCTTTTTTTAAATTATTTTTGGCATAAGCACAGTGATACATGCCGACATTGTAAGAGCAGTGCTTTCTGTCAATCAGCGGAATTCTCTTTAAGCTTCTAACGTATAACTCACATTGAGAGGGTTATGCATTTCACAAGTGGATTTATATATAAATACTTTCCCTGGCTTTGGTTCAGCACAACAAAAGAATTTTAGCATTAGGCTGTATTTGTATTTCTGTGCTGACGTGTTTTGATATAAACTGCATACAATCCCAACTAAAAAGTGCCATACAGTTTGAGAACAAACTGCCACTTACTCTTCTATTCTCTGTCAAATAGCAAGGTTGTTGCTTCTTGGAGAATCAGAGGCCTTATCTTCAAAGACATAAACAGCTCACTGTCTCAAAAGGAACAGGAATCTCTACAAGACCTTCCTGCTGTTCCTGCATCTTTCATTTTCTTTGCCACCCTTTCTTCACATGGAACGGCATAAAAATCACAGCTATAAGTTTGCCATTATATTGACAATAATTCAACAGTATCTTGGATACTGTCTGGAGATCTGTATGGAGCCTGACCCAGGACAAATGGGAGAGAGTTTTATTTTTAAAAAAAAAATGGTAAAAGGGTAAAAGGTGAGGCCTCCCTCATCACTGCTTGTCACAACTGAGCTGGAGTTTTGCCAGAAATTTTATCTAGCCCAGTTCAATCGATGGTCTTGCTCTATCAAGAAAGGCTGCTAGTCTTTCTGCACCTTTGATTTCTCTTCTTCACAACACACGATTTCCATGGGTTTGGCCAGGTGTAGACAGGGACAGGGTGGACATTTGTTTGGTCTTCATTTTTAAACAAACTGACTTAATTTACATTCCCTAGACTAACATGCAGAGCAAAACACCATTATTCTTAAGATGGTATACTTTTGTGAACTTGGAAACACAATTCTCAGTTCAGGAAATGAATGCAAAATGCATACTTTAAGGAAAGTTGCGTGCAGAACTATATATGTAATATGTAAAAAATGTGTATGCTGAGAAAAATAATATATTAAAACAAAGGAAAAGAGTTTGTGTGTGTGCATATTGTGTTATTTTTTTTAAAAAAATCAGATGGCAGGGACTTTTGGTTGATTACATGCAAAACTGGCATGGGTTGGAATGGACCAAGGCAGCAAGGAAATGGACATGCTGGCTGTGGAATTCTGGGAGCTGTGGTCCACAGAAATAACCTTTCTGAGGCCTTTACAAACCTTTGCCATCATCATTTCAATTGTACCTCCAACCAAATGATTGCATAGGTTGGATTGTAAATTACATAGACATATGGGACCCTGCAAGATGCTCCATGTATTTCTCCTGATGTTCATTCCAAAAAGTGAGGAGTTCAGTTGGTTATGAAATTCTTCAAGTAAGACTGAGAGATTAATTGCCAGCAGCACTGAGAGATTATAAAAAATGTGGGACCTTCTACTTCTGCTTCTATTTTTAAGGGCTGCCTTACTGAAATTGCAAGGCCACATTGATTATCAGTGTATGGTTACACCACACCTTTTTGTCTATTTTATGTGATAAAGGCAAAGTAACCCACAGAAAGAACCTTGGTGTCAGCTGAAAACTGGCACCCTGTCCAACTGTTAAGGTATCATAAACTGGATTTACGATATTCTAACTGCTGATGATTCACGTTTGTGGTCATGAACAATCAAACATGATCCCCCAAAACCTCATCAGTCATAACTGTGATGATGATGCAGGATCTCAGCCAGTAAGAAGTAAACAGAAAGTGTTAGACAAGGCCTTTCCAGACATTTGATTCAGGGAAGGTTCCTATCATCTTGGCAGTTCTTAGAACCTGAGAAATTTTCCATGCAAAGTGGTACTGATTTCATGTCACAGAAATAAACAAGTGAGTTAATAACAAGACTTTCAACTTGTACTATTGTTTGCAATAAAATAACATAGAGAAAGTCAGAAAATGTGGAACATAGCAAAAAGAAGCTGTGTACAATCCTTCCCTTTGATGAGGTGCCTCCTTCACACTGGTTGATTTCTTTCTTTCTTTCTTTCTTTCTTTCTTTCTTTCTTTCTTTCTTTCTTCTTTTTTTTTAAAATTGAAAAATTGAAGGTTAATTATGATATGGTTAGGGAGTTGAGTCTCTCCAAGACATAATGCACCAGTGAGTTCAATGAAGCTTGGTCCCAAGTAAACATACATAGATTTCCAGTTATTCCCATAAATTTAAGAGTGAGATTTGATTGAATGGCCTGTTTCTTTGTTGCAGATGTCTATGTTTTATAATAAAATTTCAGACTATTAGCTCTTTTGAATATATGGATTCTCCTTGGAGATATGTGTATGGATGTGGTTATGATGAGTTCTTGTGCTTCAGAATGTACCATTACACCACTGGAAGGAAGAGGCAATCAATAAAGACATTTGTTCTTGTCTTTTTAGGAGAGTTATGTGTGCATGAATATATGCATATAGGAAATAGCAACTGGTGCTATCCATCTCAATGGGGATAATAAATTCATTCTGTGTTTAATTTTGAACTTTAAAGAAGTTCTCCAAGGTGCTGAATCTATTTTGGAGACAGGGTTCAATACCTTGTATATAGTACTCCTTTATAGCTCAGATAAAAATGCAAAGGAGATTCACCACCCCACTGACATGGAAAGCTGCCAACCAATATGGAGGCACAAATCCTGGCCCATCAAAGGCATAGCAAACTTGCATTTCAGCATCTGAATCAACAGTGGACAGAATATGGCCTGCCAGCCCAATATGTGAGCCACCACTGCGAGGCCCTGGTGCGAGTAACTACTAGCCATGCGCTCCTATGCCTTTTGGTGTTTTATTTCTTATTGAAAAGGTGGCCCTACACTCTCTAGAAAGCATAGGGGACAATTTTGCCAGGTGTCCCTCAAGCTTTTTTAGGCAAGAGGGATTTTTTTTTTCAAAAGTGAATGTGGTTTGTGTAGTTCTTAACTGGTTCCCTTATTGACAATTGGTGGAAAGACTCCATATAGATTTGAAATTACAAGGTTTTGATATGAAAGAGAAGGATGAGCTGATAAAACTCATGTTTAAAAATCTACCACATTTGCTGGTTAATTCTATAAGTTACTACTGCTGAAAGGGAGAGAAGATGAAATGATTAAAGCAGCAATGATTAATGGGGCCCAAAACCTAGAAAATATAATACAATTGGAACACTGGGAATATAGCTGGAAATTGACTCAGAAATTTACAGTTGTGCAAAACTTAAAGGAAAACTATTTCAAGATTTTTCACAGACGGTACATGGCCCCAAACAAACGAAAAAAATCTACAATTCTGGCACAGGAAAGTGCTAGAAATGCCAGACTGAGGTTGGTACGTTGTACCATTTATGATGGACTTGCAATAAGGCTAAAGAGTTTTGGACTGGTATATATAAAACAATAAAAAAAAAATCTTGCGAATTGACTTTGACAAGTCCCCAGAAATCTACTTATTGAACATGCTTCATAGAATTGATCAAAATACGAGGAAAACTCATTGGAGGATTTTGTTATATATGATAACAGCAGCAAGGATCGAATACGCTAAACTTTGGAAAAATGAAAGGCCTCCTAATATAGATCAGTGGCTATGTAGTTTGTCAGAAATAAAAGCTGCTGATATTTTATCTCGAAGGCTTAGAAGTCTGATAGATGAAAAAATAGACAAGGAATGGGTTCCCTTGAATCAATTCCTTCAAAATCAGAAAATGCAAAATTGACAAGTGTTTTTCTTATCAATTTTGTAGAGGGAAATGTCATATGAAATGAGGTAACAAACTTTTAAACCAGAAATGTAAGGAAGGAAATAGAATTGAACATATGATTTAGTAAATCAGAGAAAAATCATTAGGCATGATAAATGTGATGAATATATCAGTTTAGACTATAATTTTAGATTCGATAAATGTGATTGTTCGGAAACAAACAATTTAATTTAATTCTTATTTAGTAGTACATTTAAGTTTCGACTTATGAATAATCCTTGATTCTAGGAAAGACTGGAAGAAGATTATATGATATCAAAATGAGCTACAGTACATTGTAAACTGACAATTTATTTATGTACTTTATTTTTTATATTTCCTAATAAAAAGTATAAATTAAAAAAAGTGAACATGATTTAATTTCATTCTAAACAGAAAAGAACCTCACAAAAATGGCAAAATCCCCCCCCCAATAGCCTCTACCTGCCACAGAGAACTTTTCCATTTAAAAATAGTTTACATTTTAAATTTAAGATGTGACCTTTAAAGAAGATTTAAATGTTAAACATACAGGGGTGGGAGCACGGGAAGAGGTGTGGTATTAACAGGTCAGTGGAGATGACCCGTGGACCTAGAAAACCTGCTACTCTTGGCCTAGGGTCTAGATGATGGTATTCCAGGTTAGCAATGCCCTCTAATTGTCCAGGACTTGTGTAGAAGTCTTTCAAAATTCTGGTTTTGAATTAACTTTCAGAGGATTAGCTGCATTAGTATGTTGCAGCCAAAATAACAAACCCTCTTCATTAGTCTTTGAGGTGCTCTAAGACATTTTGTTGGTTCTGTGTTGAACCAGGGTGTGATAACTGTGACTGAAGAGTAGTAGTTCAGTGATATAGTACATGTTTTGGATATGCTACATTACAGTTTCAATCACTGGGACCCATTGTTAAAGATTTCAGTTAGCAAGAATATGCAAGACTGCCAGAGATGTTAAAAAGCCCACAAGAATCAGAATACTGGACCAACCAGCTGAATCAGTGTTGTTGTTGTGTGCCTTCAAGTTATTTCTGACTTATGCATACCCTAAGGCAAACAATCATGGGATTTGTCTTGGCAAGATTTGTTCAGAGGGAGGTTGCCTTTGCTGCTCTCTGAGACTGAGAGAGTGTGACTTGCCTAAGGTCACCCAGTGGACTTCCATGGTTGAGCAGTGTTTTGAACCCTGGTCTACAGATCTGTAGTCCAGACTTGTAGTCCAGATCTGTAGTCCAGACCATTACATCATGCTACCTCTCAGTTGAATCAGTACAAGACATCTATTTAGTGATTCTAGCATGTCATTAGTTATAGGTATTCAAGAGGCTATTTCGAAACATGAACATCCACTTACTTCAACAGGTAATATAAAAGCACAACAGTCTGGCAATCTGTTCTGAATATCTTCACATTAATACTGGAATGATATGACAGTAGAAGAGAAAGGAAAGGGAAGTTTGTAATGTACTTAAAATCTGATTATGGCTAAATCACCTGGTTAATTTGTGGTGGCTTTTGAGAATACTATAATGCTTTTGTTCAGTATTGTTGTAACTGATGATCAGTGAAGATTAGCTGTTTGTCATTTTGTAACTAGAGGAGGAGAAGAAAAAAGGCATAGAATCATAGAGTTGGAAGAGACCCCAGGGTCATTCTGTCCAACCCCCTGCCATGCAGAAACACCCATCAAAGCATTCCCAACAGATGACCATCCAGCTTCTGCCTAAAAACCTTCAGAGAAGGAGACTCTACCACACTTTGAGGCAGCATATTCCACTGCTGGACAGCTCTGACCATCAGGAAGTTCTTCCTGAGGTTCAGGTAGAATCTCCGTTCCTGCAGCTTGAATCCATTGCTCCTTGTCCTAGTCTCTGGAGCAGCAGAAAAATGCCACTCCCTCCTCAGCATGACATCCCTTTAAATATATTTCTCAACAGATAACTGCTGATAAACTGATCAAATCTTTCAGAGGCGTAGGAAGGAAACAAGACGCATGACCAACCAAGATCTTCTAAAAACTGGCCAAGAAGACTATAGAATTAAGTTGGTTGAAGAACTAACATCTGAAAGTTATAGTTTCCAATGGTTCTCTTACAGACAGATAGTTGAGAGATATAAATAAACAAAAACTGTACGGTTTTGCATTGACCAAATCTTATTTTGTAAAACAATTGTGTTCCAATGATGAACCGATTGGCATGATTTTTGTTAAAATTAGAGGTGGAATAAGGATTATAGCCTGTGTGATAAAGTGGGCACAAAATGTTGGCCATACAGTTGGAGCAATGGGAGAAAATGTGGTCAGAGGAAATTAAACAAGGCTTGAAGCAAAGTTAGTATCGCCAAAATGCATAAAGAGGTTTCTCATAGATATAGGAAATGTGAATAAGTGGGATTCTAGAATCAAATATATACTACAGTGAATAAATTTTTTTAAGTTAAGGTTGAATTGAAACTGAAACTGTATTTGTTGGGATTAGCAGAAGATTAACTGGAGAAGACTTATGGCAAGATATTACGATATATGATCACTGCAGCATGATTACTATAGACATAGATGTGGAAGAATACAGAAATTCCCATGAAAGAGGATTAGCTGACAAACTTGATGGACCTACTGGAAGTGGACAGCTTGATAACACTGAAAAAAGAAAAGCCAGTAGTGACTTAAGTGAAAAACTGGGAACTTTAATTTGCTTTTTGCAAGAAAAAGAGTATAACATGTTACCTGGAGGATTCAATAATTAATATTTTTGGATAAGTAGCAGCTTAAACCTTTGAATGGTATTTCTAATTAGAGAAGTTTCTTCTATATAGATTTATGTACAGTCTGCCTTAGGAAAACCTGAAACCACCTTTTTAAAAGATCTTTATTGTTTGTAGTTAGTATTTAGTATTTAGTGTGTAGTATCTAACATTCTTTCTATGTTTTGTCTATATTTCTTTTTTCATTTGTCTTATTCTTAATTTGTTTATCATTGTAATTTGATGTTCTTCTTTCCTTTTTTTTTTTTGCTTTGTCTGCATGTACTTTAAATAAATGAGTAAATCTTTCAGAAGAGCTGAAATTCAAGGCCACCAACTGCACTTAATACTCACATACAAGAGAAAACATGGTAGTGCAAAGTCTAAAACATATTTCCTATACCAAACTCTTACTAAATTATGCAGTCTCTGAACTGCTGGAGTATGAAATGGATTCAGTGGCTTAAGCCATGTTTCAGTAGCAGTTAGGAAAATGGTCTGGTTTCAGTTAACATCCAGTTCTGTGGTTAAGGTCAGTGAGTTTAATTATGAGAAAACAAAAATAAATAAATTCATCAATTCTATATACTATCTGAACTGAAATGCAGTGGTTTCTCAATCCATTGGTTTCAATAAAAAGCCAATGGAGTTACTGAAAATCTACTGCCTTGAAAATGAATCTACTCATTACCATAACAGTATATAGTCTTGAGTATGCATGGATTGTTTTTCACTGGGGACATATTGGGCTCATTGAAACTGCATTTGTTCAAAGCATCTTTATCCATGCAGTAAAAATGTATAGGTTACAAGAATTAAAGAGGCATGATGATGACTGGCTTGAAGCCTGTGATCTGAGCCATAATTCCTATTAAAACTGATTAAATTGACTTAACAATCACACATTCCAAGTTCTCAAGTAAATCCAACGCATTCCATTCTTATGGAAACAACAGACAACAGAATTCTTCTGGATGTGGCATACGTGATGAATTTCATCATAGATTTAAGCTCTCTTCAGGCATTCCGATACGTTATATGTGGAGAGACCGTGGGGCCAGGCATCATCTCCCCCACCCCACAATTCATGCCTTTTTACTTGGAGCTGGAAGATCTGAAAGGGGATTTTTAAGTAGATTCAGCTGAATGGGGTTACAGACAGCTCACCAAGACAATGAACTTTGAGCATTCTTTTTCTCAGAGTATTGGCCTCCCAAATGTAATCTTAAAGATGGTAAGCCCTAATGAATCCTACTGGTGAGACCTACTGAGACCTTAGCACTTGTCCAAGTTGCCCTATTGTTGCAATCTTGGGCAGAGAAAAGTATGTTACTGTAGACTGGACATGACAGGTAAATGAAAAGCAGAATAGATATTTAAAATCTATACTATGCTTCTCTCTTTTCTCATTCCTCAAGATCCAGGTGGCCTTGTTATCCCATTGTCTGCTTTACTGGTGCAGCTTCTGAATGCCAGGGTGATCCGTAACAAAGTATGTTCCATCCATGACTTGATTGTCGATGAAGGGGTTGACTTGGTATGTATTATGGAGTCATGAGTGGATGAACTGGGTGGGATGTACTTGTCCCATCTTTATCCCGTTCCCCAGGTACTTGTTGCAATACCAGCCTAGATGCAGGGAGAGGAGACTTGATGTCATCCATAAGCATTCCATCTCCCTCACAAGGAAACCTATCTACTCAGGATCACATTTGAGGTTTTGTATTTTGTGCTAGGCCAAAGAGACAGAATAGGGACATGGGAAATGTACTGCCCACCCCTCTGGCCAGCAGTCTCTCTGCCTGAACTATCCAATGTGGTCCTGGAAGTGGTTTTGGAGAAACCCAGGACTGTGGTTTGAGGAGGGTACATCCTATCCAGGCTAAGGCTGCCTTGATGGGACTTGCTTGGGACTTCATGATTTACTATAATAACCATGGTACAGTCTCAGTACATCATTGGCCTGAAACATATGGCAGGACATACACTGCCAGATTGAGGATAAGCTGAAGTTTGAGGGAGAAGGGAGGTTTCAATAATCATGTTGTCATGATTACTTCCTTGTGAAGCTTGTTTTGGCAATAGCAGACTTTCCCTTCAGAGATGAGGGAGAGGGCAATTAATAAAATCTGCCTCCAGGGACCTACAGAATCCATAGGATTCCTGAATGCTCTGAGGGATTTTCCAGCTGAAAAGCCTAGAAATTTGGCCAATGCTTTGGTCTCCCTTTGGAATAAAGAGATTGAAAAAACTATAATTTCTCCCCAGCACCCACTCCAGTGTCATGGAGTGTGTAATTCTCTTCATTTACAAAAGATCTATGGGCAATGAAACAGGCTGAACGACAGCCAGAGTGGAGGTGGTCTAGATCATGGAGCAAGCAGAGAGAGTGGCACTGGGGGGACTCCTATTCAGATCCATGACCGTGAGGTGCTTCAGATCCCAGTTTATCCCTCACATTGTTTAATATCTATATGAAGCCACTGGGTAAAAGAATTAGGAGGATGGAGGTTCACTGCTCTGTCATCAGGATCAACTGGGGCTGTGCAGGTACCAGACCCGTGCTTGGATGCTGTAATGGACTGGATGAAGGTCAGTAAACTGAAGAAGAATATGGATAACATAGAATCATAGAATCAGAGAGTTGGAAGAGACCACAGAGGCCATCCAGTCTAACCCCCTGCCATGCAGGAACACACATCAAAGCATGGAGGCGCTATGCAATGGTGGTTCTCAAGTTTGGGAATAGAGTGGATTACCTGCCCTGGCTAGTGTTGCACTCCCCTTAAAAGACAGGTGAATTGCTTAGGTATACTCTTAGATCCTTCTCTGTCACTGGAGGCAGGGTAGAGTTTGTGGTGTGAGACCAGCTTTGGATAGTCCACTGGCTACAGCCCGTCCTGAACAGGATAACCTAGCCACTGCAGTTCACATGCTGGTAACTACTAGAATAGACTACTGCAACAGACTACTGTCTATAAAACAGACAATACCCTGTGAGAGGATGTGGGAGAGGGCCTTCACTGCTGCTGCACCCTAGTTGTGGGATATTCCCCACTTAGAGGATCAATGGGTGTTGAGAGTGGCAACCCTTGCATGCTTAATTAACTGGTGAGTTAGTTTGCATGTTTACTGTAGGCATAGAGAGAGAGCCTAGAGAAAACTTCCTGTTTGTTTTGGTCAACACCTCTTCCTCCAGCACGTACACAATCTTTGTTCTTAAAAAGGTTCTCTTGCCATTTACTTCTTCCTTTTGTCTTCGCCTTTTGTCCTGAAAGCATGCTCTGAGATCTTCTAACAGGGATTATTTTCAGCAAGCATGTGAGTGCTTAATTTCTTCCTACCTTTTTCAAGAATTGAACCTGTGTAGACTATGCACAAGATTTTTGTGAGTAAACTCTTTTACATTTTAACCAAACTGTTTTTTGTGTTCATTTTGAGCTAGATTAAGTGTGTTTGGGGTGGACTGATAGAAGTGGGACTGGTAATCTGTTCAACTTCCGCTTTTGTGCAATTACTAAACTACTCTGCTGATTGTGAGTCTCATTACCAAAATCTCTCAATTCTCCAACAATGGGCACCAATGATGACAGTGTCATTCTGGTATGTGCTTTACTAAAGTCTTTGGGGCCTAATTGCTTTCATCCCAATCTCCACACATGCATGGCTTTAAATTAACTGAAACTGTTTGACTAGTCTTAAAGATGTCTTGTTTTAAATTGTTGAATGGTTTAATATGCCTTTAGTCAGTCATTTGAATTGTTTTAAAATAGTCAGACTGATGTTATTGTACCATATGTGATCCTGAGATTTCATGACATAGAGCAGGATGTAAATCTAATATATAAAAGTCAAAGTTTGTTTGTTTTTCTGTTTGTCTGTGTTATGTGAAGACCTCATATGATTGGCTATGTCAGGCAAGACTTCATATGATTGGTTGCCCAAGAAGATTCTATGGAATCCTGGGGTTTGCAGTTCAGGGAGGGACCTTTAGAATTCTCAGCCAGAGAGCTCTTGGGCCTCAGTCAACTGTGGCCATTTCCGCACGGGGCGAGGGAATCGCCCCGTGACGCTACTCACCAGACTTTTGAGCTCCCGGTCTGATCCACGCTTCTCCGGAGCAATGCATGGCTGCTGCTCCGCACTGCTCCAGGGACGAAAATGTCAGCTTCCGGTTGGTCAAGGGTCTGGACCAACTGCTGAAGCTCGCCAGCCTGAAGCCCGCCCCTGGCAGATCGCAGGCTCGCACCAATGCGAGCCTGCAAATCTGCATAAGGGAGCAGGCTCACGGTGGCACACTCCATGCTTTTGAAAGATGTTTTTAGCAGTCTTTCAAAAGCACGCTGGACGACCAGTTGGGGTCGTTCTAGAGCAGGCTGGGGTGCGGATCTACATTAAGTAGGTCCGACCCAGTCCGCTCCCAGGTGCAGACATCTTCCCTGGAGGACGCTCAGCCCTGTGTTAAAAACCCCATGTGGAAATGGCCTGTGTCTGTCTGGAATATGCCAGTTGCTATGAAGATGAGACCTAACAGCAAGGAGGAGGACAGTGTATTCCCTCAGGAAACCAACCTCTGTATGTTAATAACTCTGAATACAGATTGGATTGAAGAAGATGGAGAAAAGTTACAGATACTGAACAAGACAGTTTGGGAAATTAGAGGCACAGGATCTCAAATATTTCTTACAAGTATTACCTATGAAAAAATAAAATCCCTGGCAACTTTGGGTATAAACGCTAGTATTTTAATAAAATAACAGCTACTAGTTGTTGATACTAGCCTGGAACTGGGATACAACAAAAATTTTCTAGTATACAACAGAACATGTCCTACAATATACAAAATTTACTCCTATGGGGAAAATAAAATTTTAAAAAATTGCCCTCATGGCTGCTATTCTGTACTGGGAAGGGAGTACTGAGTATTGCAATATCCCCTTGCAACTGAGTGGCATAGCTTCTACCCCAAAAGATCCTATATGGGAGTAAAAGCTATGTCACAGGGTACACAACACATACCTTGTGTGAGCAGGCACATGTGTATATAAATGTATACGCATGCACACAAATGCACATGCATGCCTAAAATTGAGACAGAAGATACATATGCATAGATATAGATAAATATATGTTGTGATTGTTCAAATTGTTGCAGAGCTGGATGAGATTTCTTTTATACAATCTGACAGAAGCCTCTTTTGCTTGCTTGTGCAGTAAAACTCTTTGTTTTTTTTAGTTTGCAATAGGAGAGACTGTACTCTATTTTCCCCGGCAAATATGTTTTTCTTTGCAAATGCATATTTAATGGATGGGTGTTTCCCTTGCATCTCACACTGCACAATGGGACTCCCGCTCAATTGCTATTATAACAGTACCTTTTTTTCCTAACCCACCTTTTGGAACTGTTCTGGCTTCTGCAGATGACTTCATTATACAGACGGTGCCTCAGAGATTGTCAAAGTGCAGGTATTTTGTTTCATTTTGCTCATAAAAACATATCAGCCACTTTATTATTTAGTTTGTCCTGCTGACTAGCACAGCTACCCACTCCTGCTTTAAAGTACAAAGGCACGCTAAGACCTACACTGTTTTAATCATTGTTTTATTTTTTTAAAAAAAGGCAGTGAGATCTTGATTTTGATGATTTTGCCATCTATTTTCCAACAAGAATAATAAAAGAATAGAGTAATGTAATGCTTCACTATGTAAAGATTTATTTGCTTCCTGCATACCCTGGGTTGGCATCTGTTTTTTAAATTCATCCCTAAGGATACGCAGATAAAGGAGATTTTAAAACTTTTATAAAATTGTTGTTGTGTGCCTTCAAGTCATTTCTGACTTATGGTGGCCCTAAGGTGAGCCCATCACAGAGTTTCTTTTCTTCAAAGGGGGTTTGCCCTTGCTTTCCTCTCTCTGAGGCTGAGAGAGTGTGAGTTGCCCAAGATCACCTAGCGGGTTTTCATGATGAAGAGGAGATTCATACTGCTGTCTCCCAGTGTCCTAGACCAGCACTTAAACCACTATTCCATGTGGGCTTTTACTGATGAAAGGAATGGAGATGAATCGAGAGTATTTGGTCAGTTGGTGGCCTGTAACTGTACTACATATAGGCCATTTCCTCACACGGCGAGGGAATCGCTCCCTGCTGCTACTCACCAGATCTTCTTTGGGTCCGGTCTGGTCCGGTCTGGTCCGGGGCGGGGCGAGGAGGAGCAGTGCGTGATTGCAGATCCGCACTGCTCCGGCATCCAAAATGGCAGCTTCCAGTTGGTCATGGGCCACGACCAACCGCTGAAGCTCGCCAGCCTAAAGCCCGCCCTCCACAGATCACAGGCTTGCATTGGTGTGAGCCTGCAAATCTGCATTGGAGAGCAGGCACGCAATGGTGCACGCTGGCATTTTGAAAAACCTGAAAAATCAGGTTTTCCAAAAACACGCTGGAGGACTACTTGGAGTCACTCCGGAGTGGACTGAGGTGCGGATCTACACTAAGTAGTCCCGACCCAGTCCACTCCAAGGTGCAGACGTCCTCCGTGGAGGACACACTGCACCATTTTTTTTAACCCATGTGGAAATGGCCATAGATATTATTTCAGCAGCCTACAACGATACTCATGATTTTGTTTGAAGTAGTTTGTTACATCTTAAGTATACTATGACACCCTGTTAGCAAGGTTAGGAGTCTGTATTTGCATCTCTGATAGAGATTATTTATGTGCACAAATAAACCCATGTGTGCTTTTCCAGTGGCAGAACTTAGAAATGTTATCTTTTGGACCACAGTTCCCAGAGCAGCGCTCCCAAGCAATTTCCACACTAGACTGTTATAGTGTTGAGGCCCCTCCCTAAACTGCAAACCCCAGGATTCCATAGGATGTTGAAAGCGGAATAGCAGCACTCTAACAGTCTAGTGCCGAAATGGCCCCAGACACCATGGCCAGTGGCCATGTTGGCTCAGGCATTCTGGGAGCTGTAGTCTGAAAAGCCACCTCCCCAAGCTCTGTCCAATGACATCATTAGTAGTCTAGTTAGGGAAAGATTGTGAGGGACATATTCAGGGCCCCACACTACAGAGTGAGCAGAAGAGTTGCCAGACTGTTTGGTTTGCCACGTTTTGAAATAAGTGAAGTTACAATGGTGATGACAATTTTATTTATATCTCACTTTTCCAAAATGGGAAATAAGGCAGTACATGTAATATACTTCTCTGCAATATTTTTAAGTCATAGATCTAAAATTGCCTAATGGAGCAACTGGGTTGTTCAAGATTTCCCCATAGTGTAGACTTCCTACATTTAGGCCATTTCCACATTACAGTGTTATAGTGCTATTACCGGTATTTCACTTTCAACATCCTATAGAAGCCTGAGATTTGTACTTTAGGGAGGGGTATTTAGAATTCTCAGCTGGAGAGCTCTTTTGCCTCAGCAAACTACAAACCCCAGAATTCCACAGGATGTTGAAAGTGGAAAAATAGCACTATAATAATGTAGTGCAGAAATGGCCTTTGTTACAGAACATCTTTCTCTTCTGTTGTGCTTGTACACATCCTCTATCTGTTATATTTCATCCCTTTATCTTGGTTCAGTGTAATTATAGCTAGTGTCCCATCCTCATTCAAGAAAGCTATTGCTATTAGCTAAGATATTTTCACAAAGTTTGTGAATAAGGAAAAGGCCATGGGATCCGGATTTGCTATAGCCGTCTTCTTTGCCATACCGCAACATCTCAGCCCCAGGGAAAAGGCTTTTGTTTATTTATTAATTATGTATTTAATTTGTATCCCACTTTTCTCCCATACAGGACCCAAAGGACCTCATACTGTATGTTAAAACAATACAGTTAAAAACAATTTGGAATTAAACAAAATAAAAAGGTTTAAATACAAAACTCTTAAATGAAACATTAATTTCACTGTCACCTTCTCCGGCTAATCCCACTTAAAGGAATTCCAGGGTACCGTGAAGATCCTCCCTGAGTTCTATACTGTCTCAGTCCTTTCTTCACAGCCTTTTTTCATTCATTACATATTATCCCCTCCTCTTTACTGCTAACCTGGCACAATTTCCACTTATGTAGGGCTACACAAGTACAACGTATAAGTCCCCACTCAAGTGTCATTCTCACAAATCTTCCAGGCTTAGATCTCACATAAGAATGAAGAGCTCTGATAGTGCAGTGGTTAAATGCTGGTACTGCAGCCACAATGATGTGAGTTCAGTCCTGCAGGGCTCCAGGCTGACTCAGCCTTCCATAGGTCAGTAAAAAGATTACCCAGCTTGTTGGGCGCAATTAGCTAACACCTTGTAAACTACTTTGGGAGTGCTTAGCACTGATAAGCAGTATAGAAATGTATACTGCTAATTGCTGGCTATAAGAATATCATCTGTTTATTTATTTATTTATTTGAAAGAGTGATAACTCACCTTTAAGACTCACCATGTACTACTCATAGCATCAGTGGCAAGAATTTCCAACCTGGCCTTTCTTGCAGTCCATGGTAAATATGTCTCATTGTGCCATTTCTTTGGCTGTGAAGTCAGCTTTCAGCATTAATATTCTCTGGGTACCATGCTCCTTATCAGGGAGGTGAATGGACTTGAGTGCATGAGGCCTTACCCCCGCATGAGACCTTACCCCCATCCTCAATCATATCCCTTTCCACTTGTTGGGAAGGGCAGTGTTTCTGTGGGAAGCCTTCTCTATTTGTGGAGGGATCCGTATGGGATATCTTCCAGGATTCTAACCTCCATTGGTAGAAAAGTCTCCCTGATGCACATGTTCACCTTCCCAAAGGTGATGGAGGACTGAGATTGTAAGCCACCTTGAGTCCCAATCTGGGAGCCAGGCAGAGTATAAATAAATGGATGGATGGATGGATGGATGGATGGATGGATGGATGGAGCCAGTTATTGATACATGAGGGAAAGAGCAGATCCAACAGGTACATGCGAATGCCCCCACACAAACAGCTGTAATTCATAAGGGCCAGAATGCCCATATTAAAGCTATTATTGAAATATATATACATAGTTCAAGAATTGCAAAGTGTCTAATCATGGTCATCTAGGCTCCATAAGAGAAGAATATAATAGTCATCTGGAATGGTAGGTGATGTCTGTGGTGTTCTTAAAGTAAAGAAATGAGTTTTAAGCCATCGTTGGTGCTAATCAGCACATGCACACGTATATTAGCCATTGTGAGGGGGGACACATTATGCACCATGAACTATCTCTCTGAGAATGTGGAATTTGGTAAGGGTTAGGTGTTGTGAAGAATATATCTGTGACGCTTTTCACAGCACAGATGGGAGTTATGGACAAAATAAAGAATACACAGGACAAGTTAACCAGCGCAGAAGAGGCACTGAGAAGGAAAGACATCCATATTTGATCCATAACAAGGTTCCATTTTGACCTGGTTCATCTCCATATAAGCAGTCCAGCCAATAGCATTTCATCACCAGATAGACAAGTCCTAGCAGATAAGAGCCCAGCTAATTTTTGCTCAGACAATTGGAAGGACTGCATTCACATTTTCTTGTAGGAAACTTTAATGGCAAGCCATTCCTCAATGAACAGAGCTTCCAAGACTTATTACAGAAAGCTGATATTAAGTCATGAAGAAACATAGTGTAGAATGTCAGGTATTTTACACAGAAGATGCAGATATGGAAGACATGAAAATGAAATTAGGTAAGATCATTAGACACTGAAAACTACAGTAGAACCAGGGGATTTAAAAAAAATCCATCTGAGTCATATTGTATACAGTAGCACAGTTTTGGGAGATGAACACTGTCATTTACTTAAGCTGAGCACCAACCTTCTTTGAACATTACATTACCATGCATAGAATGAGAGGAAAACCTTCACTTTTCTTTCATATGCTATCAAGCATCAGCAAGCGCAAAAATCTTTTTGTTTCCATGGTTCCTTGCTGCTATAAAAACATTGAATTGTTGTTGTTGGGGGTGTTGTTATTTTTGTAAAAAATGAATCCATTTTACAAGAATATACATTTTTTTCCTATCTAAATCAACAAAATGTATTCACTCTCTAATTGGCTTTTGGTGATATACATTCCTCTTCAGCTACGAAAGATGTGTTCTTTGATGTCTTCATTAAAAGATCTTTTGTTTGAGGTGGAAAAGTATATATATCAGAGGTACAGTAAGCTTTTGACTGCAACTTTGACTATTCTTTCGTGCCAAGCATGACATTTTAAATGTGCGTTATTTTTAACAGGGCTTAGGTTGAGTAACAAGGCGAATATTATTCTTTAAATCTAAGGTTAGACAATAGAAGGAATGAAGCCAATTGAAGTAAATCATAATTGCTAAACAGTTTAAGTTTGCAATAGCCTCATAGTGGTCCAAAAGAAAATGCCGATATCAAAACTATATTTTGATTGTAGCTTTTCTTTCAGACTCCCCATTCCCTCCAAAATACCAGCACTACAAATCAGTGCTAGCAAACTATAACCTTAGTGGTCCTTCATTTTCACTCTGTGCAAATTATTTATGTTTTTCATGGCATTGCTTTCTTTCCTAAATGGCAAATGTTTGCAAGCTGTAGGAACCATGTGCCTCTAAGGGCGAGGAGCCTTCCAAACGAATTAGCTTATCTCACATTGGTAAGTTAGAGCAACCGAACCCTGCTACTTTGGGTGTGCATACTTTTGCTGAGATCACACACATAGGCTTTGGACATGCAGAATTCTCTCTGTTGTACACCAGCATTTGGAATAAGGAATACTGGCTCACCTTTGGGAAGATGAATAGGACCAAAAAATGACAGCGAGAGCAGGTCATCATGAGTCCATGCTGTGCCCCTTAACAACTGCTCCCAAGGAGAAATATAGCCAATGAAGTTTTCCAAATTTAGTATCTGTTCATTCAGCTAAAGGAATAGGAGTTATCTTCCTGGATTGTAGCTCCACAGGCAGTTGCTAAAGAAAACATCGTTCTTAGCAAACCTATCTCATCCAAACAGCAAAAAACAAAACAAAAAACACAATACAGATAGATAGATTTTGCCATGTCTAAGAGTGTTGCTGAGAACCGGATTAAGGTGGGGCTGAGAAAAGTGTGGCCCTCTGGATGTTTTTGGACTGCAACCTCCAGCAGTCCACAATACTCACTGTGTTAGCTAGGGATAATGGGAGCTGAAATCCAAAAACTTCTGGAAGGCCACATTTTTCCCAACTCTGTAAAGAATGCTGTTCTACCTACCTGTTTTATATGTGCCAGACTTGGTATATGAGCTTTATAGCCAGCTCTTTAATCCAATCTTCCTTGACTTGGTGCTTTATAGATGTGGAACACCTGAATTCCCATCACCCCCTGCCATGCTATATGGGGAAAAGTAAGCTGCATGCAACATCTGTAATCCTCTTGGTCTGTATAACTATACTGATGTAGACAGCTGCGATGTCGGAGGGGTAAAACCAGCTGCAGGCCCCCAAGCAATAGAGATGTGGCATTATCAGAAATTGTATCTATCAGGAGAGGAATCTGCCCTGCTGGCACATGAACTGCTTAGGAGCCAACTGTGCAACTTTCTTTGGCAACAAGAATAGCCTTCTCTTCCATCCCTCCGCTATCATTGTACACCACCCCAAAGGGTGTCTTATGCTGATGTGATATAGCATGATGTTGACATAAGTCACCAGGAGGACTCCAATCAAGTCATGAATGCACATGCATGCATACCTACATGTAGACATTCATTGCCATTCCAAGAGTCACTCTAACCCACCATGCCTTCAACGTAAGTTAAATTGACTAACATTTATCCCAACTTATTGTATTAAATTTATTTTGACATTGCTGCATTTTAACTCTATGCCCCCAATTTTCCAATTTAATTTAAAGAAGCGAAGCCATTCAAATGTATTTAGATTTAGTATGGCGTTTACAATTTATTTTATTTACATATTGCAATTTAATTTATTACTACACTTAACTTTTTAAGAAAAAGAGCTTGGGCCCAGGATTCTGAAAGACCACCTCCTCCTGTATTAGCCTATCCAGCAGAAGCTGTGCTGCACATCACACTATCCAAAGAACACATTCCCAAAGTATGGTCATGAGCACAATTTGTCTCAATCATGGTATGTATTCACAAAGATATCAGGCTGGCTGGATCTATGTTGACCTCTCAGAGGGCAGTCAAAACTATATTATTCTTTCTGACCTTTGGTCTTGAAAACTTTTTAAAATTGGTTTTTAGTTTTTTAAAGAAATGATAAAAAATAAGTCCATCATGCCTTTGTCTCAGTGGCTGGCAAGAGGCCTTCTCTCCATATCAGCTACCACTGCAGGGACCTCTAGGGGAGAGAACAGCAGCCAGGCACAGTTCCACTATGTCTTGGTCTCAATGGCTGGTGAAAAGCCCTTCTCCATACCAACTGCCATTACTGTGATCTCTGAGAGAGAGATCAGCATTTGCTGGACTTAATCCTCTTCTCACTGCTATCTCCTTTTCCTTGTGTTTCATGCCATTTTAGACTGTCAGCCTGAGGACAGGGGACTGTGAAATTAACACATTGTAAGTCACTCTGGGACCTTTTTGGTTGAAAGGCAGGGTATAAATGCTCTAAATAAATATTATTTTTTATTGTATAGCAATTTGAGGGACCTGGAGGATAGAATAAAATGAATAAATTCTATAGTTTTTTTTTTCAAATAAGGATATAATAAACAAGCAAGCAAGCAAATAAATAAATAAATATTTCTATTTGCAGCTGCAACTCTGATATCATCTCTAAGGGGACACAGAATCCCTTGATAGCCACTCCCTGAATGTGTGTCTGAAGTTGCTTTAGTCTCCACCATTCAAAGAAAAAACCCACTAATTCCAGCTCCTAAAGAGTTCTAATAGGAGTAGGACTGTATCACATGACATGGCTAAAGACCAGAATACCAGGTGGGTGTGCACAGTGGGAAGTCAAATTGTAAGGCCAGTGAAAAATTGCTGGTGGCAGAGGTGGCAGTGAATGAGAAATTGGTAGTAAACTGCATTACATTCCATCAGAAATGTAATATAATATTTTTTACAGTCAAAACAGCAGCAGCTGCTGAAAAAAGTAAAATATTTGGCAAGTCTAGAGGATAATCCACCTGCTGAAAAATTGGAGGGGCCCAGCTCAGAGCATGGAACCCTAAATTTGAAAATCAATTTGGTAATGTTAACATGGTTGTCACTGTTGACCTTACAGGAGGAGTGTTTTATTGGCTTCATTAAAGGGGCTATTTTTGTTCTTTTAAAGCTGCCTTCTACCAACCTACAATTTTTTTCCTGGGTGGACTATAAAATCTATAATATGGTTGTTGCCTGGGAAGTTGATAAAGACTATCTCAAATCATGGGATCTCATCTTACAACTTCTTCAATTCAGTTTATCATTCATCTGCATCTTTCCTTTGGATTGGCACTCACCCTAGTTAATACTTAAATATTCTCATGACCTAATTCACTAAAACATGTTTTTAACATCATTGTTAATAGGAGAAACTGTTGATTTATGGGAAATCACTAGGAATAGCTAAAAAAAAAATCATAACATGTTAGGTAGCTAGATCATTCCAAGCTAGATCATTCCAATGTGGAGCCAAACAAAATGGAAGGGAAAGGTATGCATCTCATGGGATGTGGACCGTATATTCTCGTTGTAAGTCCTCTCTATGAAAGAAAGAAAGAAAGATCATTCTTAATCCCAGCAGCAATCAAATCTTGAATTTTAATTCCCAAAAAGCTGTTTTCTGACAGTCATAGTGAATTCCCACATGCTAGCTTTTGCCACAGAAGGGAGGCCTAAGACAGCACCCTGAATCATTTCAGACACCTGGAGCAAACTCATTGCAATGGCTCCTGCTCTATTTCCTGCTAATATAGCTGAAGTAAAAATGTGAGGATTATCATCCCCCTCAGGATGTAGCAGAACATCTTCTAGCACCACACTGCATTTAATGGCAACCGATTGCATACAAAATTCAGTAATTTGCAAAGGGTCTCCCAGTCATTAGTGAGAATTAATGAGGTTCTACTGTAATAAAATCTCACTTTAAGATACAGAGTCTCAGTCAAACATATGGGATTATAAAAGTAAATTTGCGTCTCACATAATCTTATGCCGCATTATAAAACACTTTAAAAACAAAAACAAAAAAAGGAAGCACCCACAGGTCTGAACAACTTTATTTTATGTAGATGGAGAATACAACGCAATGCTTACTTGTCACTTTTTCCTATCATAGCACGAGGGTACCCTGGGGGGAAATGATGTCTCACTTCACCTTACTGTTATCTCTCTACCTTTGCAAAATATGCTTGCTTGGCATTTGTGGACTAAAGGAGTTTTGGCACCACACAACCTTTTTTTTTTTCCTCTCATCTATCTTACTGCAACTCACAACTATTGGGACATCACAGCAAAAACCATCCCTGGCAACTCAATACACTGCGTAACTTATGCCCAACCCAGCACAATTTTTATCATCATAGCCATCATCTTTTTTATGATGTCTCGGACTTGAAGAGTCCTAAAAGCAGATGTAACTCATGATGACCTGACTTCAATGGGAGAATGAACCAGGTGGCTAATTGTCTCTCAAACAAATACACTGATAATTAGTAAGAGAGCACAATGGAACAGAAGCCTAACCACCAACCTTTATTTAAGTTAAGCAAATGGGTGAACAAATGATGCAGCTGCATTGTGTGTCGAAAAGTTAATAACGGAGCCATACTTCATCAAGTTAGTCCCCACTAGCCAAAGCATGCCCTCAGGACCTGTTTATTGACGACTTTGACATGGGGAATATAGAAAGCACATGGAAGGCTACCAGGTTTCAAATGGGAATGATTGCATTTGAATACTCCATTACAACAGGTTATTGCCTAGTGTCTCGCCTCGGGAGAGTGGGTTCAGACCCCTTCAGGGAAAATTCATGTCAGCAGTGTCATTTCCATTGCCATTTGTCCACATTACAGAACCAAACAGTGCTGGCAAATCTGTCTTTAGGAACGACCTAAGAATGAACAGCAGCCGGGTTGACAGTTGAGATCAAATTGCATTGGCAAAGCAGTGGGATGATGCTTCTGCATTCCCAGCCCAGCATATTCCTGGCTGAAGCGACTCTTAGCCATTCCCCATCTTTCACACACTGCAAACCCACTATGGATTTTATTCATTCATTCAATTCATTCATCCATTTATTCATAAAGGTAGGTATTTCCTTTAAAACTGCATGATGTGAAAGATGGAAAAGCCAGTCTCTGCTCTGCAAATGATACTGGAAGAAGAAGTGCAATAGAGGAGAAAACAAGAATGATATGGAGATATAAACGGAAAATTAAACATGTCAGTGCACTTTTGAATCGAAGAAGAAGGGGAATAAAGGAATTTAGAACATATGCTGTCTTTGAATCCTAATGGCGAGTTTTGTTTGTCACACCTTTGATGGTTAGGAACATTTTTTTTCTTCTTTTCAGTTGTAAAAGCAGGAATACAGATGCCAAGTAGATTTGTTTGACCATCCAGAAGTGTACTGGAGCTTATGAAAAGAAAATCTTTCGCAGAAAATTTTATGCTCTTTTTCTCTTGGTTCCAAGAATAGCAAGAGAAAGAAATGTACATATTCTTACATTAACTACATGACTCAGGATGAACAAGTGCTTGAGCATTAAAATGTACAGGTGCACAATATTTTGTCACTGTAACATTACTTGCCTGCCTGCATAACATATAGAGAAGTACAGTTCTATTGCCATACAAATGCTTTCTTAAGGTACAAAGTTTTCCTTAATAATATTTTTCTTACTTCGTGCATTTCTTGACTTCAGTCCATTGAGCAGATCAGGAAGTGAAGAATGCAAAGGCAGTGCTGGTTCTCAGTGCAATTCTTTGGTGGGTTTGAATAACAAGTCATTTATTGTTGTTTCATTTCTTAAAAATATTTCTGCCATACCTTTCTGTTTGGCAAGAGGTGTCTAAGATGACTGTAAGAACAATAAGAGCTTCTAATACATGAGGCGTTTTTTTTCATTTTTTTTCCTTCTTTTTTAAAGGTGGCTTATGCAGGTTCCAGGTAAGGCAACAGTGAAGGGAAATGTCCACTCTCCATGCTGCAAGACCATCCTGTTTTAAGTGCATTTCCCAGAATCTGGTTGATACACTGTGCTGATGCTTGTCCTTTTTCCAGGGTCATGCAGTAATGTCAAGGGAAGGCAGACAAAGACTGAGACCCTACATCCAACAGACAGAGCATAGTCCTCTACCTGCACAGTTCCACCCCACCCCACATATATGCCTTTGGGGGATGTGGCCATTTTCATCCCGTCCAAAAACCCTTCCCTTACAGCTGTTTAGCCCCAGGATCAGCTGTTGTTACTGTTACTGCTTATGAATGGGGAGGAGAGAGAGTAGAGAGGCAATTCAGATGTTGATGAAATGGTTCAGTTCATCTTGAAGGTGGAAGGAAATAGTTGTGCCATCACAGACAGAGTTCAACTTCATATCCCTTTCTCTGAGAGCTACTTTCATTGAATTGCCTCCCTGCTTCTCTCCTCACTGATAGGCAGCATCAGTGGCCTCTCGATAGGCTTGATAACTGTGAGTGGGGTAGAGTTTTGGATGTTGATTATCCATCCAAAAAGAGACATGCACTAAACACACTTAAGCACGTGTATACCACAGGAATTTGGCCATTATCTCCAGGTTTTGACCATTCTATTTCTCCAGTAACTTATTTCCTTCAGGGTCTCTGTTCCTATAGCCTTCACCCTTCTGCTCTCACTGCCTACACCAGGATGATTATGCCAGTATCATCTATAAACAGGATTCCAGCCAGACACTGGAACCAAGCTTCTTGTGTGCATTTCTACAAGAACTTGACCTAGATTAGGATCACTGTACGAAGAGTATGGTGATTTGCATGCTCAGAGGCAAGGAACGCTCCAAGGAAAAACCACAAACACTGATGGTTGGAAGAAAATATGGCCACAACTTTATTTGGCTACAGTTGCTAAAGGGTTGGCATGAGTGTGGGCCCAGATCCAGGCATCAGCCAACCCACCTATTGATCAATTAGCCTGACCTCCAGCCTACTGCCAGAACTACTGGAATGACAGGTGTGGTTTCTATTTGAGCGGAGTCTCCCAGCATGGTCCCCTCCCATCACCAAGGGGTACAGCAAACACGTGCACCACCATGCTGTGCATGCCCATTTTCACCCCTGCAGCCCTTGAGTCCCTTAAGGGGACTCATGCCAAAAGGTAACCACTGTCCCAGATCCAGGACCCATGCCAACCACCCACAGAAGTTGTGATAGATACCAAGTGACGGGGCTTTAGAGCCTGTTCATAGAGAATGGCTCGAAGTCGAGCTTCTCTGTTCCTCCAGGTCTGTGCAGTAAAGGCCTGACAGTGGGTACAAGCCAAAATGCTGTGTGTTTCGCCAAGGCAGAGGAGGCAACGAGAGTGCCTGTCACAGTCAGGTATCTTGGCATTGCACAATCGACAGCACTTAAAAAATGCTGTTGATGCCATAAACTAGGAATGGAGTCAAACAAAGACAAAGCCAAGGATTGCCAGGGTCAATACCAGAAGAAGAAGAGAAGATGATATGCGAGGAGAAGCTCCAATAACCAGCAGCGCAGCAGAAAAAAAGGAACTGAGTAGCGGGCGCCAGGTGGTCTTTTATAGCTGCAGGGGAAGAGGGCGGGGTTCCCACTAATATGCCAGGCCTAGAGCTCTAGAAGTTTCCGTAGTCAGTGCTGCGCAGGCACAGATGACCCATTTGTGTGAATTACAGAGACCACAAAGAAGAAATACTGGATACATACAAGCTCAGGCTGGAACAAACAGACACAGGATGGGAGGGTGAGATGACACTTCAAAGAAGTGAATGAGCATCTGGAGAGGAGCTCTTTAAATACCCTCAACCCATGTGAAGTCTGCAAACAGGTCACTCCAGCCAGTATACAGTAATCAATGAGTTTCAAAGCTAGCTTTACATTCATCAGCTGCCTCCCCTCTGCTTCCCAAAACAGCTTGGGCCTCACACACCCCTGGGAAGAAGAACCTCTAACAGCCCACCATGAGGACAGAGAGCAGCCCTGTGTCACTACTTCCCTAAGCCCAAAACTGTGCTGCCCAGTAAGTTGAGCAGCTCTATTAAGCCTTCTCTTCCCAGCAATTTCCTTCCAAAAGTCTTCCCTCCATCCCACATGAGTTTTAAGAAGAAAAAAAGGCTTGTTTAAAATTTTTGCATGAGGAAGGTGGATTTAAACCTTCCTCATAGACACACACATTCACACACACAATGGTCCTGACACACAACACAACTCCACATGCTTATTTTCCATAATGGTCAGTACACTAGACAGTTATTCTGTAGACTGAGTCCCAGATGCTGCTTCTCAAGTATCTGCTTTGATTGTTCCTCTCTAAAGATTCCACAGTGGCCACAGGGCTTGGTTGGAGAAAATGTAGCCCTCTTTTCACTACACCCCACCAGCAAAGACCTTGCTGTAAATGCTGAAAAAAACTTTTCTGCAAAGTTGAACCATATTCCCAAGAAGGTATGCTTGGGAGAAAATTCAGAGTGCAGAAGAATCAGAGAGGCAGGTGTGGCTGGTTGAGATTGAGGAGGAGAAGCTATGGTTTCTGGGCCTCTGGTAGTATTTGTTGGGAATGTGAGAGACAACAGTCTATCTCAGAAGCTAAGACCCTTTTCGCATGGCATTTGCCATGTGAAAGGGCCCCTCGAGCGTCGCGCTAATGCAAGGAGCAGTCCACACGACGCACTCACAATTGCACAATGCTCCAAGGTCTGGCAGGCACCACTCGCGTACTTTTTCATTTTCGGCTTTAAGCTGAAAATGGTGCACAATCACGCATCGCTCTGGGGGCCCGTGTGCACTTGCCATACATGCGGAGCTCCGGAGCCACTGCGCTTGTGCTTCCTGCCCCAGTGCAGCCTGGGACTCCCCAGCTGCACTGAGGAAAGAAGAGGTGGGGCTCTCGTGTGAGCAGCCGGCAGCTGCAGAGCTGAAGCAACAGGGACATGGGAACCTCTCGCAAGAGGCTGCTCTCATAATCCCCACACCCCAGCTTCGCAAAAAGATAAGCTGTGGAAAGGGCCTAAGTAATTGATATTCGCAAGTAGAAAGTGAGCAACAACCTATCTCACACTATCACACCATAAAAAGTTGGAGGAGGGGATCTAAGAGAAGCACAGCAAGCTGAGTCTTCTTCCTAAAAACATTTTAAGTAGGTTTGCTGATTAATATCAAAGGCTTCCTAAAATCTCAGGGCGAGAAGCTCTGTAATATGAGCTCTTCAAACATGTAGGAGAGGAGACTGCAGACTACATAATGGAGGAAGAATAAACTCAGAGTAGTTACTCAGTTGAGCATGAAGAGACAGGGTGGTGGTTAAGGCCAACCAAAAGGAAGAGATATGAATACATATTATGCCTAAACGGTTGGAGACCCATGGAACTAGCAACTACTGATTATAGGCATGCTAAGATTGCTATCTCTAACAGTGGTCTGTCCTATCATGGGAGAAAGCTGCCCAGCTTATCCGTGTTGCCTACCAAACAGGACCAAGTAGTGCCAGCTGGGTATCTTCTCACCCAGCTCCTGAGGGGTTTTTTTGTTTTTTGTTTTTTGTTTGTTTGTTTTTGTTTTTGTTTTTGCAGTTGTAGGAGCCTGATGAAGAATCTGGAAGGGATGCTACTAAAAAAATATCCACTATCCAGATGGAAGATGTTGCTGCTGTGTTTCCACTCTCTCCCTGGCTCTTTCTTTTGATTGCACCCCAATGCTGGGATCTATGTGAATGGTGGTGATGCTTGTCTATTATTTTTTGACCAGGCTCAGACACTTCCAATCTCCATTTAGTGGAGGTTGTCAGATGTAGGACTCTCCTATGAGTCTGCAAGCTGTGGCTAGATCAGATCTCTTCTAATAGTTTTCCTTCTATATGCATTTGCCCCATGGCCATTGAAAAGAAGCAAAAGCTACAGGTGTACCCACACGGTTGATCACCTGAAACACATCTTTAGCAGGAAAAGCAGCAACCTTCTATAATGTTGCCACACTAAGAAGAAATTCCATCTCTTTGCAGCTTATTGCAACAACAACGCGTATGTGTATGCGATCATTATAAATTTCTCGCTCAAATTTTACCTTGTGGAGTAGAAGCCTAATAAAAGAAAAGAGAATAAAGGAGAAATTTACAGGGAATGACAGAACAATAGCTGCTTTAATAGAAGAAAAAACAAGTCTGCGGAGGCTTTACATTTGCAGAGTTTACTTTGGCAAATAGAAAAAGCATCGGGGAAAAGACTCCTGTCTAGTCTTGCTGCCTATTAAAACAATTGACTGTTTGCTAAGCTTTGTGAATTTTCTTTCTAAGTTATAAATAATTAGCTATGATTTACTAGTGTAGGTGCAGAGGAATAAGTTAAACTTCTTTTGAAGCTGCTAACCAAGGATTATACAGTAGGTATAAAAAGGGGAGCAGAGCTATTTCCCTTCTATCAAATCATCTGTCATTTTATAGTCACGTTACAGGATGTGATTAAAAAACACCAATTCTTCTTCCTCACCATCACTGCTGCCACTAGTTTGCAACTGCCACAACATTCATGGTCTTTATTTGCTCACACTGAGCAGCTGCCTTTCAATGTCTGTAGACATTTCCGAGACAAATGTTCTGTTTGTTAATTTAGTTGCAAGGTACTTGATCCAGTAAAGTACATAACCTGGCTTTAAGACTGCAAGGGTATATTTTGATTTAATGGGATCACTCATGTGTTTCAAATTAAACATATGCTAAAGTACCTTGTTGGGCTGGGCCCAATACACATCACCTTGTAGGATCAAGGCTTTCCAGAGGTATTTGTTAAACAGTCAGACGTATCAAAGTGCCCTTAATCTTTACCCGTGCCATTTTGAAGCCTGCCTTGAAAACTTGAGTTAACTGATTTCCAGCTCCTCAGAAGCATGTTTATCTTTGATCTGTTCATTTACTAAATAGTTGGCATTAAGTCACTATCTGGGCCATATGTGATCATTTCTAGATACTGCTTGGATTCTGCTGGATTTTCCCCCTTCTCTCTCTCTCCATATTTTCCTGTTTTCTAGGTCTTGAGGGACCTTCTCCTCCCAGAAAGAAAGTTAAATTGAAATACATATAGAAGATGAAGTTTCAGTGCTCTTGGATTACAAGCACATTCTCCCAGACAAATAACTTCCTATCTGAAATGCTTCTGTATAGCTCTTTATAGCTAAGCTGTGTAGCATCTGTACAGCTTTCTTTTCTAAAAGGAAGCTTCAAAGTATTATGTGGCAGGCTTTATATAATCCAAAGGTCCACCAACTAACTCCACCTAATTTTAGAGGAATCACACACCTGCCCACATACAACAGTTTCCTAAAATTAGTAACGTGGAGGGGGTAAGAAAAAAGGCCTCTGCCCTGAAGGCTAACCTAAACATGACGTAGATAATCCGTGACTGTTTTTTGCACTGACTTTTTTCTGTTGCAAAAAGTAGCTGTTAGGAGATCACTGGGGCCATGGAACAGGGGAAGCAGGGATGAATTCTTCCCCAGAAGGGTTATTCTCTTAGACGCACACTTCTAGAGGGTTTTTTTTTGGGGGGGGGTTTCCCTCACAGAGAAACATATAAGCATTCATATTGTGTCCGTATGTTTTCAGCCCCATAAAATATTAGCAGTTCCAAGAACAGGGGTGATTTGTATTGAGGAACTGGCAGGGTGCATTTCAATCTCTTTGTGGATATCTCAAGCATTAGGGTTGGATCTGGTGCTTGTGGGTTCCCAAGAGGACTTCTTCCCTTCTCATTATTCCACCGTGGGAATGGTTCCAGGTTTTCTATAGTGTTTCCCTAGTCTAAAAATCTGAAGCCCCTTTCCTAAAGCTAGTTACCAGCAGAGCCTTCAACTAAACTATGCTGGTCATCCTTTTTTGAGGAGCTGTGATGTGGTTTTTCTCTATTCCTACTGCCTTCTGCTTTATCAAGCTTTATCATCTTTTCTAGTGAGTCATGCCTTCTCGTGACACATCCCAAAGTACAACAGTCTCAGGTTAGACACTCCAATGACACAGTTCAAATGAATTGATTTTCTATCTATCAACTTTCTTCATTGTCTGTGTTTCACAATCATACATTGGAAATCCAATAGCATGGACAATCCTGACTTTGGTTCTCAATGATATATCTTTACACTTGAGGATCTTGTCTAGTTCCTTCATAGTTGCTCTTCTAAGTCCATGCCTTCTTCTGATTTCTTGACTGCAGTTGCCATTGTCATTAATTACTGAGGCAAGGTATGGGAAATGACTAGGCTAGACTCTTTGACTAGACTTCTCTGCTTTACAGTTATATAAATCATCTGTGCTCATTATTTTTGTTTTCTTAATGTTCAACTGCAAACCTGCCTGTGTAACTGCACATATGTCATTAAGAGGATGCCACCTATTATAGTATGGGGCAATATTATACCATGAGAAGGATGTTTAGTGAGAGAAAGCAAGTGAAGTCAACACCAGATCATTTCTCTTGCTTCAGCTGGGTTATTTCTCTCACATCACAAAACATCTTGCCACCAGGGAAGAGGAAAGGAGGTGAAAACATGAGGGGCACTATAGGGAGTTGTAATTGAGGGAAAGGTATTCGTAAATCTTAGCTACAGAACTTTGATACCTCACCAGACTACAAACCCCAGAATTCCACAGGATGCAGCCATGGCAATTAAAGTGAAATTATAGTGCAATAAAACTTTGCATAGACATTTGTACTCATTTTCATTTTTCCTACCATATACAAGTTTCCACAAGGCTTTCTCAAAAATCTGCCGGTTTGTCGGCTCGGTCTGTCTGTCTGTCTGTCTGTCTGTCTGTCTATCTATCTATCTATCTATCTATCTATCTATCTATCTATCTATCCATCCATCCATCCATCCATCCATCCATCCATCCATCCATCTGCCAAGGAAGATTGCTTGCAAATATATACATACACACACACAAACACTTCATTGCAAAATTCAAAAAAATCTGTGCTTAAGTTCACATATTGATTCAAACAGTGCACAAGCTCCCATTAAAATAAGAATCAAACACATTTCTCACCTACATCTGATATCAACAGAACCGCCTCATCTTTTCCCACAAGCTTTTATCTCCCACCCATTGCATTACAGCAAAGATTTCGGGGAAAGACAAGAAATCAGTGTGTCCTTATTCTTGCTGCTGTACTCATACACTTTTGAGTGTGTTTCACTTATGTATTCACTGCACTACATTAATACTTGAGTCGAATTGAGGACACTGGTACAAAAATGGAATACAAATTCCGTGACTAAATCAGTAGATAAATATTTAAAAGAAAGCCTTAGAACATCAGATAAACAAACAAAAAATCTATGTAAAAATATATTGATGAAAACGGTTGGAACAGTTGTAGTCAAATGTGAGTGAAGCAGCAAGGCACCTTCCTTTTTCTTTGAAAAATAGTCTCAGGGTGGAATATTCAGGAGTGTTAATATTATCAGTAATTTTTACCACCTCACATGCACACAGATAAATTATGGCAAGTTTTAGTAAGTGATGGTGGCAAAGGAAAAATGTGCTTTATGCAGACTTTCCAATGGGAATAAAATGTACATTTGTTTCATGTAGCACTATTTATGGTTTAAAAGAAAAAAAATCCTCAGAGCATAAGAGGGAATCTCTCCTGATGATAGTATTGTTTGGGAAAAGCCAGATTAAGCAGACATGCCTTTAGTCCTTACTTGGAGGCATTTATGGAATTAACATCCTGAATCTCAGCTGGCACCATTCTCTGGAGCTGGGGGCACAACAAGCAAAGCCTTTGGCTCCCAATAGTTTTTCGTGATAGTCCTATAGAGACAAAAAGCATTATGCTTGGTGGAACCTAGCATCCAAAATCAAACATGTGCACTAAGGGGAACTGAAAGCTTCCATTAGATCTTCGGGAACTGAAATTGTGTCAGGCATTAAAGCAACAACAAATAGATATAGTAGACTCTTGAAATGGACTGGCTATCTACCTTGAAAGTGTGGATGTATTTTGACTGCAGGGGTGGTGTGTTTAATCAATACATACTTGTTCATATTCAGGAGAGCCAGGCCACTTCTTTATGTGTTGAGGTTTCCTGGGTGTGTGGTAAGGACTTTCCATGCG